>JAQIXD010002067.1:0-11731 GCA_034699985.1 Minunthozetes semirufus | reverse complement strand
AACCTAACCATTACTAACTCAACCTAACAATTACTAGCACAACTTAACATAAACTAACTTAACCTAACCCAATATAATTTAACCTAACCCAATATAACTCAACCTAACAAACAAAAATTGCTGTTTTGCGGTTTTGCTGTTTTGCGGTTTTGCGGTTTTGCAGTTTTGCGGTTTTGCGGGTTAAAGTAACGACACCATTATTTATTGATCAGAATATTTTTGTGGCCAATTGTCTGAAGTGAAAATTGAATGCCTCTCTTATCGATAATTATGCAGATCTGTCTGAATTTAATAAAATGTTGGTGTGGTTTGGTCTCAACGGTGACATACTTTAAAGGTGTGGCTCTTATACAATTACAAATCATTCAAATAGCAAACCATTTCTCATAAACTAATAAATTAACCGCATTTTGTTTCACACCTTTAATCTTGTCTTCGCTTAAGGAATGGATTTAAATAAAATGAAATTTTGTTACAAATATCTGATAAATTTAATTGATTCCTTCTAATGGCTGTCCTTGTAATTAAAATTGAGGAGATAATCAATTTTCTTAATTGTGTCCTATCGTATGCTCATCCAATGCTTCAGAAAAAACATTTTGTTTTGAAAAGGGATGACATTTTTAAAATAGATTTTATTTAAATACTTTTGTTTCACTAAAACTCTATTTCGAGAAAAATCAAATAATTTAAATAATATTATATAAAATAAAACAAATAAGTATTTCGATTCTCAAAATCAATTGAATTTTATCAAACCTTTAATAATAATAATAAATTGAAACGGAATGAAGTCATCTAAAAGGATTTGATGCAATTTCATGCAATTAATGAGATATAAGTTAGAAATTGGAAAAATCGAGAAATTCATTGACAGAGGAAATGTTTAAACAAAATCTTAAAATGTTTTAATGGATTGAGTCGTAAATAATATTGAAATAAGAGATCGATTAAGAAGTAATTGTATGAGAAGAAGCGCTTATTTCTCTTGCCTTACATTAGTCTCTTAAAAGAAATAAATCTTATGACTGAAGACCGAAATCAATGGTTTCAACAAAAATTAGATCAGAATTCTTGCTGTAAATGAAAAAACTATTGAATCGACAAATAAAATATTTACTCAATTTATCAAATTAACCATTTATTAAATACTAGAAGACCTTGGATTGGATGGATTGGAGTGAAACTACTTTTATATGAATATACAATTTATTTCTTGTTTTGAATTAATTATTTAAATTTTTTGCATTACTGGCAGTAATTTAAATAAATTCATTTATTGATAGTAAGCTTGTTATGAGTGAGTGCGGTAGGGATGGCGTCGCGGAGAGAAACCTTATTTTGATAAAATCCAATTTCAAATTTCCAGACAATGAGATGAATATAAGGAAACACTATATGAACCATCACTTCTTCTAACATAAGTCGACTGCTTGTATGCCCTCTTTCTTGCTTTAATTTGTTGGGAAAATCTCATAAATGTTGTGATGCGATGTCACACAAATAGATAAATAAGTTATGCCTTAATTTAGCGAATATTTTTCAAAATATGTGATTATTGTGGAAAACATTTTCCCTTTTATTAATTTTATTAATTTTGAGCCAAAAAACTATTTCATTAGAAAAGTTTTTGATGAGAAAAGATTAGAGACATTGATTTTAGACTTGTTTTTTGTTGAATTAATTTCTTGAAGATTAGTTCATTAGATTATTAGGAATCGTTAGAAATGAAATAAAATTATTCAAATAATAATTGATTAAATGAGAGACCAATTGCCAAAAGAAAAAGCAAATACACCTCTATTTATAACTGACTGTAAATATGGTTTCACTGTTTGTAACTATCGTTTGATTCTTATTTTATTTGAAGTAAAACTGGACTCAAAGTAGCAATGATTGTGTGTATCGGTTCTGACGGCTCTGTCCTATTGAACGACAGTTGAGATGAAGTCCAAACATGCAATCAAATGAATATTATTGATCAGAGACGGACCAGAATTAACTAAATACACATCTTTTTTGTTATTCTTTAATCGAGGCATTGCATGACTGAACCCAAAACTCAATTTTTGTCAAAACTTATTGGAATCGTAAATATATTTAATCCAAACATTCAATTGATTTACAACTAATAGTAGTAATGGTTGTAATCGTATTAATGATTCTCAAACTTATAAAAATATTCGCTTAAACGTCAATTTTTTTGTAATTCAAAATCATTAATAAAATGAAATTAAATTTATATATAAAATAAAAATATAAAATCATTTGAATAAAAATAGTGTCAACACTTAAATATTTAAATTTATAATTTTGGTTTTAAAGTGTGTACAGTGTGTGTGTGTGTGTGTGTATGTGTATGTGTGTGTATGTGTGTGTGTTTATGCAAAGGGAAGATCAGGAGAAGAGGCAAGTTTTCCTTATTGAAAAATTGTGACCAATAATATCTCTGTCATTCAAATTGATTTGTTGTCTCTTTTATAAAGAATTATTGATTTGAAAGTCAAGAAAATGTGACAAAACTTTTAAGTTTATACCAAACTTTATTGCGATCTGAGTTTATGAAGAATATTGGAAAATCTTAGCATCAAATTCAAAGTTTGAATTCAGGTTTTATTACTTTTATTCTCCGATGACTTTCCAGTGAAAACTGAATACGAATTTATCAAAGCTTTGGATTATGGCTCAGATTTGGCTTCAAAACTAAATTTAGATTTAAATTCAAATATATTTTGAAATAAACTTCAATTTAAAAAAGAAGATATAAAATAAGTTAATTCCGATTTGTCTGTAATTATATAATAATTTGAATTAATTCAATGACTTTAAATCACGTCATAACTAAATGATTGAAAACCAAATTCAATGAAAATATCACTCAAAACACAGTTTGTATATAAAATTGATTTAATGATTTGCAAATAAAAACAAATTTAATGAAATGATGGATTGGGTTATTCTAATAATGTTAGAAGAGGACACACCTCTACCCATAGGAGCATAAAATAACAGAAAGTTCTTTGAAAATTAAATGCTATTAGAGAATGACATGAAGTACTCATTAACCGCCTCCAGGCTTACCATTCTGTGAGTTCTTTTGAGTGCTTCATCCGATTCATTAGTCTTTGAATTCTATCTTTGATTTGATTCAAAGAACTAATTCTTTAATAAAACCATTCGATAAAAAAGTATTCATTCATTTGTTATCCGAAATTACAAACAAAGGTCTAAACAATTCTTTAAATATTTGATGGAATGAACAGAAAAGTTGTTTGCTATTGATTTTAAAAGATTTCACCCATATCTTCAAAACATGTTCAAAGTTATATTATATTTTTTATCCGAACATTTATCTTCATTTTCTAATCTTATTTATACACATATATTATTATGTTGATGGTTTAATAAATCAATTTTTATTTTTCAAAATAATAATAGTTTCTAAATGGTGAATTCCATCTTAAAAGACACTTTACCTTAATACTAAATTACTATAGAAACGTTTGCTATATCTCTCCCAAAAGTAACATACAACATTTTAGTCCGGTCACGGTTTTGTTGATGAAAATGATTAAATTTAAAATGAAAAAAAGATTCGATTGACCGAAACCGTGGCCGGACTTTGGTTATTCGTTTTATTAATTTTTAAAGATAGCACTAAAATGTTGTAATTATGCTAATTTACTTTTGGGTGAGATATAACAAGCATTTCTATAGTAATTTAGTATTAAGGTAAAGTGTCTTTTAAGATGGAATTCAACATTTCTAATACATTACAAAAGAATTGAATTAAAATTTGATTCTATTTATTGCATTTATAGGCTAAGGTTTAAATAGGTTAGGGTCTAAATAGGGTGATAAATTGGCGATAGGTGTCTTAACTTTATGTGTAAGAACATATACTCATAGTATATAACTTTAATATCAAAGTATTGCTAATAATTTGTGAAAAATTTGTGATATATTTAATTGATTTTTACCGAACTCTGTACAACAATTTCGGACCCATATAAACCGAATGTATGTTTAATCGATGCCTTTATTGATTATTGATTTATCTTGATTATATTTAGAAAATTTCAATTTGCAATTTGAAAGATAAAATAAAGAATAATTCATTTTGATCAATAATTGGATTTTTAATTAAATGTCTCTAGCTTGTTTTTTATTGAATGTTGTCATTAACAACCCCCGTCACCGTCTCTATTCAATGTAAACACAGCTATTTAGACCCTAACCTATTTAAACCAGGACCAATAAATGAAGATTTATTCACATTTTCTTCAAAATATTTTCCGTTTCTTTTGATTCCTTAGAGATATCGTCAGCTCTTAAAACATATCTAAAGACTTATAATAAAAACATTGTTTTCTAACAATAAGTTTGATTGCAGTAATAGTAGAGAGAAATTAGTTGATTGAGTCTCTGTTTGCAGAGAGAAGTGAACCAAAATTGTATTAATGAATCACATATCGATTCGAAGACATTAATAGCGATGGTATCAATAAATTGCATTATAAGGACTTCTCTTTCTTTAGATAATAATAGTAATGGAATATAAAAGAAATCTATCGTTCCTTTCAATGATATTTTTCAAGTGATATCCTGTTAATTATTAACTTTGACCACACCAAGAAAGGGCAGAACATATTAAACACTATCCTAGTACAGCCTATAAACAGTGTATGTGGCTGTACTTGCATTAAATTAAAGTAAAATTTATATAAAAAGTACTGTCAGTCATCCTAATCATCAAATCATATATGCATTATATGAGTCAAAAATGAGGAATTATTTCCTCAGAATTGTCGTTAATTTTGATAATTTTCCACAAAACAAATCTTAAAATAAAATAAAACTTAATTTAATAAATATTTGATTAAATTGTGAATAAAAACAATATTAGATTATTTGAAAATATACTCGAATGCAAATAAATGGCCAATTCATCGATTATTTGAAATCTATAATCCTATTATTGAAATAAGTATTTGAGAGAATTTTCAAAATTGATCGTTTGATGATCTTCTCGTCTGATCCTCGACTGATCATATAATAGTCATCTCTTAGAAGCCTTTGTCCTCCAAAACTAATCCCAACAAAAGTAATACAATAAACATGAAAAATATAACTGAATTTATTCGGATGAATAATGTTTTGTGTAATGCAAACCCTATTATTGATTACCCAACGACTTTACTCAAGTAAAGTGATGTACATTTGTTTATTGTAAAAGTTGTAAATCTAATAACATTTAGACTTTATTTACTAAAACTTTCTTTATTATTGAATTTTGATTGACTGACAAACAAATTAAATACCAGTCATTACAGCTCTAAACACAATAATAAATACATTTTGTCGATAATAAACTATTATTAAATATTGAGTGTAATCGTAATACTATAGCATTAAATAATATAAATATTAATTAGTCAGTGATATAGACTTTCACTCCATCTTTCATGACTTTCTGAATGACTGGAACAGGATTTTTCATCGATTATCATATATTCTGTTAGCTCTGGATTATAAGACTTTAGTTTTATCACAGAAAAAGATTATTGAAATCTGTTTTCCTCTAATTATTCGACGATATTCTCGTATAACATAAATATTGAGTACAAACTCGTATTGGCTCTAATTCTGGATTAAAGCTAACCTTATATTGAATGCGATCTAATATATTTTCAATAAATAAAAAAAAAGTTTTCTGTATTTTAATCATTAAAAGCAGTGGTTTTTCTATCAGATTTAGAATACATACACATTATATACCCTAATCCTCGATGTAATGTATATTTGATACTTATGTTTTTGCATAACATATTTAATAGTATGACCAATGAATCATCAATTATACTTCTCTATGTCATTCCATATGGTGGTCATATCGTGAATTTGTCTTTCAGTCCTCTAACTTGAAGATTGGAACAGACCAGCACTGATTCTGGTCAAACTAATAATTTAAGTGATTAATAGCTGGATAAATGAGTTGCACTGCATTTGTTACTCTCATTCAAACACGTGGCAAATGAAAAATGATTTTCAATTATTTAATTAATTATTCAATAAAAATCCGATTTAATGGAAGAATTCAATTCATTATAATATATTCATTGGATTATATGATCTTATTTTAAGTCATTTGAGAAACTCAAAAGTGTTAACCAAATGTTAAACTACAGAATAAAAACAATTGGAGTAAACAGAATAATACCAAATAAAGACTCATATAACCAGTAAGACATACGTAATGCTTTATAAAGCTTTTTATTTCTAGGTATTTATTTCATGAAGTTTGTTCTCAACTAATTATCAAAATTCTTTATTAATTCAAATGGAAGCGTTGATCACAGAATTTCTATTCTTTTAAAAAGTGAGAAATTATTTTATTACAAAATTTAAAAAATAAATCTAATAATTGAACACATTTTGGGAATACTGTTAAAAAAATATTTATTACATTAAATCAGATATATTTGGATAAAAGCATTGAGTGATGTAATTAAATATTGTATTCAAATCTCGTGAGAATCATTAGAAACTTGGTTAACATCAAATCAATTGAAGCCCAGAATATAAACAAAACCTTATAATTCAATTAAATCTTTTTATTAAATTTGATTACAATTCTCTTTATTCAAGTCTATAATTTGTTTGAATTGTCTTAGCGTTAGGTTTATATTTTCTTTTGATTTTAAGCATGATCATTTCATACTAATTTTCATTCAATTAGACATTCATTCTCTGAATACTTTGAATTTCGGAAAATTTCTAGCACTGTTATGGTCTATTATAAATACAATGCATTCAATTGAAAAGAATTCTATACTTAATAAAACTAATTAAAGTAAATCTGACAAATACACCATTTTTCAAACATTAATTAAAAGATTTTATTAACGAAAATAATTCGCTTAAATTTTCGATGAAAATAATTCTTATGAAAATTGTTTTAATTTTTGTAATGCAGTTTCATAATGACTCTTCACTTTGAATACTATTTGATTATTAATACAAGAGAATGAATTAAGCATGATGTTAATATTTTATCTGGTTATCCGTTAATAATCAGCGAACAACTCTTCAGAATATAAACCAATTTCTTCCACAGATATTACATTTAGTGTAATAAATGTTTTGTTTTATATATGACTCAAAAGCATTAGTATTGGACTCACGCAACGAATTTTGCCAAAACTTACTGATAAATAGAGATCTAATGAAATTTATGGCACAACTATCATATGAAAGGCATCACAAACTGGCATTCATTCTGTGTTCTACACATATCATCAAATACTCTAATATTGTTTCGCAAATTTTTAATACAAAAGAACATATATTTAGCATTAAATGTCAATTAATGAAAATATTTGTGAAATATTTTGTTTAATATCAATATTTATCGAATATTTATCGGATAATAATGTTTGACTCAAATCTAATAAATAATGTTTTATGTAATATAAAGTTGTTTTGAATTTTCTCTTTATTTCATGTTTTGAATTTCAAATTTTGTCTGAATTTCAAACAAAAAATGATTTATTATTATTATTTTGGTTTTGTTTTCGATAAGTAAATATTTTTATCAATATATCAATAAATGACTCGATATTGACAAAACCAATTGATTTTTATAGGATTACAATATAAAAAGTTATTAACCTTTAGATTAATTTTTCAAATATTAATAAGTATGTAATGAACATACAATACCTGGTGAACAGTTATTTCAAATAATTTAAAACCTGATTACAAAATGGAAATCCTAGATTAGACTGATTGCACAAACGGATTGTAATTCACAAAATTCATGAAATATTCTAATTGTAATCCATTTAATGAGAAAATCATTAATAACTTACAGAATTGTTTGGAATGAAATCCAACTGACATTTGGTGTGACATTTGTTTTGCACAATTCAAGAGTCGATCATTTGTTTGAAGCGAATCTCATAATTATATGCCATCAAAATGTAAAGTGTTTTAAGAGATGAAGAAAAGATATTTTTCAAATATTTTTCTTTAGTTTGAATTCAAATGATTAAAAGAATTGCAGTCGTTTTGAGTCTAAGTCTGTGCCAAATGTTAACTGACTGCCAAAGGCTGCCAAAAACAAGACACAAAAAATAATACCACTTATAATGTGACCTCAAGTTTGAGAAAATAAAAGAATAGATAATTATTATATAATAAGAGGAATCAATATATATATATAATTAAACCTTTCTTCGAATAAAAAATTAGTCACATATTTTTTGTCAATCTCTCCAAGTTTGTAGCCTTATTATATCAACAAATAATGAGTAATGTTTTGAGTTGGCAACTGTTCTTGATATTGCAATTTGCAACCTGTGATACCAAGTTCTTGCATTTGAGTGACTCTACATTTTAGACTAATATTTTACAGATTCTTGAACTCAGATTAGAGACCAGATGTTTGTCTTTGGAGATTAAAAAAAACATTTTTTAGTGAATAATATATTAAATATATTCCAAAATTAATTACAAATAAAAACAACATTTAAATAGTGTTTTGTTTTATAAATTGTTTTAAATAATTTTTCGACCGAATGTTGTGTCTCTTGAAATGGAATGGAATCTGAGATAAACCAAAGACGTGTCTGATTGTGAAGTCTTCAAAACCATTTGTGAAAGAAATCTGATTTCAATAGTTGATGAAAGGGTCAAATCAAGTGTTTGGTTGAGAGCCCGAGAAAACGACAGAACTCTTATTGAAAAACTCGACGAAGGAATCAAATAATGAGTTTTCCATTTATTCTTCACTTAAGATATTTTATGATTCTTTCAGATATACAACACATGAAAGAATAAAATAAAGAATTTGATCGATCACTACAATAGGAGAGGGATAGCGAGGGGTAAACACTGAAAGAAAAAGCGTTTTCTATGAATATGATCTGACTCTTACTGGTAATCGCATGGAGTTTTCGTGAGAAAAATTTGAAAATAATGTAAACTTTTCTTTTCTATTTTCGACTGAATTTTACTCGAATTATATATCAGAATAAATAACTTATTTCTTCGTATATTTTTTAAAAATAAATTTGAGTCCATTTGAAACCCTTTCTGTCGATTTCGTTCTCATTTTGATCTCTAAAAATTGTTTTGATTACGAATTGTCGACTAAAATGATGAAGACTTAGAGTTATTTACAATTTTGATAGAAGACTATTCCATTCCATTATATTCTATATTCCATTAAATCAAAAGAATTTCCACAAAAATATCCCAAAAATTCAATTTTTCTGACAAAAGATTTGTGAATATCTGTGATATTATTTTTATTGTTTTTATTATTTGTTCAGTGAATCCATACCCTGAATAAAAAATATACTGACACTATAATCAAAACGAATGTCCCATTTGTGGTGTCCCACCTGTCCCTTTTTAACTATATAGATGTTTGTCTAATATTTGGACTTTTTATTTTTTGTCAAGTCTTGCAAACTACCCCTCACATTAGTAAAGTGCATCTACTGAAGATAAATCCAAAAACAATGCTACGGATTGATTACGTAGCATTGAAATAGATAACAGTCTCACAGTCTGTAACCAATAGGATAACTTGTTTTTTATTTATCTTCAGCAGATGCACTTTATATATGGTTGTTATATATGTATTGATAAAAGTAGTTTTGAATCATTACTTTTTTTTGTTATGTCTATTGGATTTTACATGATAAATTATTTTAATTTACTAATTATGAAATTAAAAGTGGTATGATTAATTAAGTGAAAATTTAATTGCATGATATAACTGAGTTTTCTTTGCTTTTATAGAGTTTAGAAAAAATTGTTCAGAAAATCAGAGGAAACAGAGTTCAGGTCTAAATTGCATTTAAACACAGAATAGTATTTCTATTAGATTTGGTTTTAGTTATTATAACAACTCATTATTATAACAGAATTTGTGTCAAAGAAATACTGTTGAGTTGAGTGTGATTTGAGTGCATTTATTTGAGAATAGAATCAAATTATTCTAATTTAGAGAAAATTATATTTTAATCACAAAGAAAACGACAGAAAACAGCATTTCTTTAGAAAACATATTTTCATTTCATAATATTTTATGAAAAACAGACGAATATTAAACGAAATGTTTCAACAAATGTTCAATTCTTCAATAAATTTGTGTATGTGTTCACTCACTCTGAATGAATGCCAGTTTTTACTCATTTTTAGATTCTCATGATATGAGTCCTAAAAATTTTAATTTAATTTTACTTTTTTTTCCAAAAAACTTATTTTTTACAAAAAAAATCTATTAATACATTTCACTCGTGTTTTAATGTTTAGACAAAACATAATAATCGACAAAACATTTGGAGTAAAAGGAATTTTAGGCAACGATTGAATGGTTTGTTGAATTGTTTGGTCAGCATTTGCTAGAATTTTCTTCAAAATAATCCTCAGATCTACAGAATTTTAGTGAATTTTTATAATATAATTATGTAATATAAGTCATCGCAAAATTACTGTAAATTCGTGTTTTCGTTTCGTTTTTCTGATTTTAATGAATTTTTTAGTTTTTATTACAAAATACTATTGTTTTATGTCTTGTAATAAATTTAAGCCATTTTATGATTAAAACGAATTACATTTATTTATTTTTTGTGAAATAAATCACAAATAAAATATTATTTTATATTTCATCCACAATTAATATTTAATATATACTTTAATATAAGTGATTTCATCTTACTCAAGTATCTTCTGATTTATTTTAGAAAGACTGCCATCATTTTACTCGTTAGTACTCCTCATCTGTTTGACAGTCAGTTTCAGAAATCAATGTTTTTCATAGATTTATATTATTTTGAAATAATTTTAAAAATATTGATCAAAGATATGTTTAACATATTTAAATGATCTGACAATAGTTAAACAATTAAACTACAGTTAAAACTATTTTTAGTGTTTAGTTTTAGAAATCTTTTTATTGAGAAAATGAAATCAGTCTTTCAAAGGGTTTATTAAAATCTTATTTTTGCTGAACTAAACAAAATTTAAATTATTTTCTCCTTTAAAGGTTTGGGTAAACCTCGAGGTAATTTTGAATTCTATTTTTGCTTTCGTTTGCCAACAAAAAGCAAAATATATGGCATTTTTGAAATTTTCAATTCAATTGAATAATAGAATGTAATAACAGATGAAGAGATCGGTTCAACTCTTTTTGGTTATCCCTCGAATGAAAAACATATCGCTTCCAAAAAAAATACGAAAATATGATTTTCATTGAATTTAATGTCAAAATACCATTGAATTGATTTGTGAAAGACCTCACTCTTTAGACCACTCTTCCCATCATATGATACGAGCAAAAGAAGTGCTGACTTCCGCCATCAAAATAGTTGCGAATCAGAACTTTTGTGACAATATTTTCTCGTTTATTAGAGGAAGAGATTCGTTAAAAAGAGGAAAATAAAGAAACAAAACGAACCATGATTATTTATTTTATTTTTATCTTCGACATTAAATAAATTGTTTTCAATTATATTTGTAAACAAAAAAAGTTTAGTCGAAAGTTTGTTTTAACCAAAAATAGCAAAACATTTGCGATTCAAGGTTTAAGTTTTGGCTAAATATTGTAATAATCAGATATTGATATAGCATTTTAATATCATGATAAGGTTCGTGCAGTAATTCGTTATAATTCAAAAAGTAAAATGCGTTTTAGAATAGGATAACCAAGATCAATTTT
>JAQIXD010002066.1:0-11734 GCA_034699985.1 Minunthozetes semirufus | reverse complement strand
GACAAAATTGAATTCCATAACAATTATAACCATTTGTACAGAATTTCAAAACCATTTTGTTTCCAAGAAATCAATTAAAAGACAAATGAATTGAAAATGAGTTTTGTTTTGGTTTACATCTCATCGATGTTTACTATTTATAAAAGTCTTAACTCAGTCTCAAAACAAAACCACATCTCATATGAAATCCGTTCAAAAGTAAAGTCCTTTTGAAGGGAAGTAATTGAGTGATGAAATGCTTTGAAGACATTCTTTGGGCATAAAATACGTTACATTTTATTCAGAAATAAGTGAAAGATTAGTTAATTTTGATTTAAAAAAGAATCATTTGATTAACCAATCAATTCAAGCATATCGAGGAACTGCGATATTTGGTCGAAGAAGTTTGAATACGCCGGAGGAAGCTCTTTAGCCACCAGTTTTGCGAATCCATCCAAAAAGTCCTCAATTTTTTCGCGAACAACTGCCGGATCCATTATAGGAGACAACAGATGGACGGTATGATAGACTATAAATTCTGGAATGGCTTTCAACCAGTTCCTGATGGTCTGCACAATCAGTGCGATTGGCTTTTGGGCCACCGCTTGCTCTTGTTTCTGCTCCTTCTTTGAATCGGGTTTTGGAGAGTCGTCGATCTCATTGTCTTGAATCCGATATTCTGTGTGTTTTGATATCACTTTTGAGGAACAGTTAATGGCCGCGAAGGACACCAACAAAATGCAAACAACTGTTAAGCTTTTCATTTGGATTAGACTTTCAGATGTGACACGTCTTTACTTATGGGCTTCCAATCAAAGTTAGGTCTGTCCGCACTCTAACCAAATGGTTTCGATTAATTAAATTTGATACCAAAGGAAAACCTATAGAACTCGTGATCATAATTAAGCAGAAATTTGATACCAATTTCTTAATTTAAAAGGAATTCCATCAAAAATGAAGGAATCAATTGAATAAATAAGCAAAGTATGGCCCAAACTGATGGTGATATTCCTCAGGAATCGCTATAAAAGCTCAAGAAATCAAACGAATAATCAGTTTTTGGTTTAAAAATTAAAAATCAATTTATTTTGAATTTTAATAACAATTTTCGGACAAATATAGGAAATAGTTGTCGACTATTAGTTGTAATGTTTTTATATTAATAACAAATATGTTTTGAAATATGTATTTAAATCTCAATTATTATGATTTTTATACCAATCGTTGTGTAAAAGAGAATTATTTTTTATGAATAGAAAGGAATGTTTAATACAATTATAGATCACAAAAGAAGTTATATATAATAAGTGTTTCAAATATATGTATAAATATTAATCAAATCCTATAATCATTAGATCAGAGAATAGTATTTCTTATGGATTACGAGTTAATTGATTTAATTAGTGATAAATATATTCTGTTTTAATTGAATCTCAATTTGAATTCAAAGCATTTGGTATTAGTTGTGACTAAACTTAGATTAAAAAGAGTTCTCTTTATTAGTATTTATTGATTAAAATATAATAATTATAGAAATGATGGCAAAAATTAAGGCACAAAAACAATTAATTGACACATTTTCTATGCATATCCTCTGAATTGTTCCAAATATTGGTTTAATTCAATACGAAATGCATTTGAATTTGAATAAACATTTTTAGAGATTTGTTTCGTTGAGTTCTTTAATGGGATTTCAATTAAAATCTATTTCTTTCTGAAGAAAACCTGATCTCAAGGGAAGTGTAAACAAATAAAAGCAGCGATTAATCGGACTTTTGGTTAAAACAAACGTTATTAAAAGCATTTCGTAATAAATGGCTTTAAATTGCGCTAAAAATGACTGAAATCTATAATAAAAATCTAAAAACTAATGTTTAAGCGAAACAAATGTTTGATATTTTGTTCGAAAATATATATAATTATTAATTAAATGCTTTTCATAATTAAATAAAACTAAAATATGAATAAATATTTGACAAATTGGGCCTAAAAATGACAAAAACATGATTTGTATCTTCAGTTTCGTGAACCAAACCTTCAAATGTGGAGATCATTGGATTGTATTAAACGACTGCTAATCAGTAAAATTCGGGAAACAATCAGAAATAACAATCAATTGATTCTATTTGTGCTTCGAATGGGTTTTCCATTAAAAATAAATAAATACTTTTCTTATAATAAAAAATAATTAAAAAACAATAAACCGCTAAACAGTTGTCGAACGGAATGAATAACAATAAAACGATATATTAATACAATTATAGGAAATAATCTGATATTACGCTAAAATTAGAGCTAAATAGACATCAATTGTCGGACAGTGACTCACTGTTTGGCGATTGAGACGTTCGGTTGGCTCGACGTCGGGCCAGGTTTGAGGTCCCGACCGGGTCTAAGCTGAATGGTGTCGGCTTATTGATCGCCTCAAATACGAGACCCATATTGGCTTTGATTACACTCAACTCCTGATGGGAGAGCGCTGTCTCTGGCAATTGGTTCCGACATTTGATCCACTCGTGATGGAGTACATCAGTGGCGCGATAGCGCTGTTTAGGGTCGATGTGAAGCATATGCTGCACTAAATCCTGTATTCAATCGAATTCACAATAAATTAAATACTTATCTCATTTGAAGACCCATTGACTCACTTTTGCAGAATTGGAAACATTAACCCAATTACCAGACTTGAGGTCAATCTCTCCTTCGCCGATACGAATCAGTATATCATTTGGTGTGTCATTTGGTCCGTAAGCAAAGGGAGTGACTCTATTATTACGAATAATTTGTTATAAAACACTATTTTATAGAATGGGATGAGTGTCACAAACCCGGCCAACATTGTATAGAGGAGTACACCCATAGACCAGATATCACAGGCCTCGTCATAGCCTTGCTTTTTGAGTACTTCTGGAGCGACAAAGTTTGCGGTATAGCAGGGAGTCATCAGTAATCCGTTTTCGGCTCTCATTTGTTTGGCAAAACCGAAATCACAGATACGTATAGACGAGGGGTTGCCTGAGTTGTCCGCATATAATATGTTGGAGGGCTTCAAATCTCGATGGACTACCTGTGCGTCAAATTCAGAGCAAACACATTGAATGACAAAACCCTAACAATCAATCGATTGTATGTTTACCCCATTTTCGTGTAAAAATTTGATGGTTGTGGCGATCACTTCGAGGACAGCACTCGCCTCCCGTTCATTGAAGTACTTCTGATTAAGGATTTTATCCAAAAGCTCTCCGCCTGTCATCAGATCCATAAACAAATAGACACTATTCGTGTCCTCATAGACGTCGTGAAGGGTTACGATATTTGAGTGTTGACTATATCTCAACAGAACCGCCACTTCTTCAGAACAATCGCGCTTTGATTTGTCGATTATCTGAGGGATAGACCAAACAATTGAGAGAATATCCGAATCGAGTGATGGCATACTTTAACCGCATATTGTTTTCCAGTCTCTTTGTGAACACAGCGCCGACAGCAAGAGTACGACCCTTTTCCCAACTCCTCGAAGAACTCATAGTCATTAAGTGACCTTTCCTTGCATTTTGTGATAGTCCTCAACAGCATTCGGGACACAGAATATGATGTATTTGCCGTTTCGGGACTGTTTGTCACATTAGTGTTGTTCTCATTATTTTGGATATTTTCTATATCGTATAGATTGGGTGCCACGAAACTGAACCCTCGGAAGAGTTCGTGCGCGTTAGCACTGGGAGGCACACCCGGAGAGTCTTAAATAGACAGACTGTTAGTCAGTAATCAGATTTGAGGGCACAGTTCATACCTTCGGGCGCTTTAGTTGTGAACTCTTTATCAAAATAAAACAAATTGTCGGTGCGATTGATGGCGGGTATGAAGGGAGGAGTGATTTCTTTGTTGAAGAGCTTCTCAAAATCGATGGTCGAGAAAAACGGATGACTTTTGATATCTTTACCGCCGTCAGGACCTGAGCCCAAACGGTTGGTCGGATTTCGTTTGAATAGACAGCGAAGGAGACTCTGCGCCTCTGGGCTTAAGTATTGAGGCATAGATAGTTTGGCTCTAAGGGACAGACATAAGACTTAATATTGGAACAAATTTTAGGGGAATTTAGGAAATACTTCATAATTTGCTGCATTGTGTCCTTTCTGTTGGAGCCCTGGAAGGGTAGTACTCCGGTCAGCATTTCGAACATAAGGACGCCGAACGACCACCAGTCGACAGCAGTGGTGTGACCCTTACGGCTGATAATCTCTGGCGCCATATACTCAACGGTACCGCAAAAGGAGAACGACTTCTCATCGTTGAGCGACTCTTTGCTTAACCCGAAGTCAGTGAGACTTATGTGACCGCAAGAGTCCAATAAAATACTGCAATAAATAGGATTTTAGATGAGTTTGTACTAAAAAAAAGGGTCGAAGCCATACTTTTCAGGCTTTAAATCCCTGTAAATGATTCCGAGTGAATGCAAGTGGTCTAAAGCGAGGGCCAATTCCGCCAAATAAAACTTCACGTCTTCTTCAGTAAACATAACCTTAAAAGAGTTGAGTAATAGATCGCAAACAAACCATTAAAACATTAAATCATTTATTCGTTTGTTTTGATTACCTCTTTGTTGAGACGAGTGAACAGATCTCCGCCTCTGAGAAAGTCGAGCACTAAATACAGCTTTCCTTCGGTTTGAAAAGCTTTGCAAACAAAAAATGTAATCAAAATAAACACCGATTTTCACATCAATAGAGTGGAAAAGTAGTGAAAAACTTGTCAAACAGTGATTACCATAATTGAGTTTAACGATGAATGGGTGCCGCACTTCAGCCAATATATCCCTTTCCATTTTACTGCGGACTCGGTCTCGAACTGCATATCAAATGTCATTTTTAAGTGGTTTTCGGCACAAAATCTTATTCTAATCATTAGTTAGTCATAAAACAGGCGAATCTCCACCTGAAAGGGGTGGGTCTCTCCCATTACTCCCATTAAAACACTTTCACTGAAATGGGAACAAATGTGAAAGTATTACCATTTATTTAATACATGAGTAATACTGTTATTCCACTTATAGTCTGTCCTCAATCAATGGATGAGCGAATGATTATTTAAAAACTCATTAAATTCAGTAATTAAGAGAAAACCTGACTATAATTATGAAGGGATTGACTCTAATTATGTACAATTACCGGTCTTTTGAGAGATGTTGTGAACAGAATAATAATCGATACAAACATAGAGAGCATACCTTTAAGAGTCGCCTTTCGGAGCACTTTCATTGCGTACATATTTCCGGAATCGGGTCCAACGATCTTCTTAACCAAAAACACTTTACCGAACGATCCCTCGCCCAAAACCCGGAGCAGTTGGAAGTGCGCCGGATCTGCCATTGGGGAGCCCTCTTTGGTGACACTGGTCACCTCAATCTCTTGCACAGACGGCTCTCGACTGCCCTCCACATCCATTGTGGTCGACATCTGAGGCATTTGAACAGAATATGAAATTCTTCTCAAAAATTGAGCGAACATTACATTAAAGATTAAAACTATTAATAAATAAATAAATAATAAAACGATTTCTTAAAACAAATCTAAATATTAGCCAATATTTTAAGGGCTCTCTTATAAAATGATTTTCAAGAAAGAGCTCTCATATAATAAAAGTGGGAAATAGACCTGAAAATAGGATATGGATCGCAAGGAATGTCAATTATTTGACTCAAAATTAATAAATGATTTCAAACTTTTGTGGAAAGTGATGTCAATTCCCATTAAAAATGTGATAAACACTCAGTTTTATAGACTTTTATAGAATCGATTACAGACTTAAAACATTAATAAATGAAAATATTCCGCATTTTTCTCAATAATAGACTCAAAACTATTGGTTTAAAGCAGAGGTCAGTTGTATTATGAGATTTCACTACTAATTAAGGGTTTGATATCTCATTTGGACAGTCATTCAGTCATTTATTGAATGTCTTTGAGTGCAAAACAGTTCACAAAATGCAAGAAAACAAAATTGTTTTCTAAGAAGTCGTGAAAAATAAATGACTTATTGTTTGTCGGATGAGTTATGTGTGAATCAAATGAAACTATTCTCTGATTCAAGCAAACTATGGATCGATTGAATCAAAAACTGTTTTTCAATCATTGATTTGCAAACAAATGAAACAAAAAGTGAAAAACAAATACATTTTCGTCGTCGATCTGCTGTCCATCGGTGGTCGACGGCTCAGGGCTGGGCTCTTCGGGACTGGGCGTCGATGAGATGACCTATGAATTGATGGCCAAACGAATTGTTTATCAAATTTTGTGGTAATCACTGGTTTGACAGATAAGAGATGACATTTAAAAGGAAAGGTAGACAAACCTCATTATCCTTATTAGTTCCACTCCAGGGAACCACCAGATTGGCCAAAGGCATCACTCAAAGGGTGATTACCACCAAAAACAGTCAAACGATTTGAAAATTTGTTTAAATTGAAAGACAATTGGATTTAAAATTCAAATGATTTCTATAAACAGTGTTTTCCTGTTTTGGATATCAATTGCAGTCATCGATGGAAACACTATTTGTTTATTATTCTTGTCTTTGAGTCACGTTTTATAATAACACCCATTAATAAACAGACATAAGATTAATGTCTAATAATTTGGTCAATAATTAAATGTATTTTAATATAAGATCTGAATTAAAAGCAATGAATAAAATGTCAGAAAAATAATAAAATAATAAATAATTATTTCATTTCAAGTGAAGCCTAAAATGATAACAAAAATGTCATTTCCTATTCACATATCACGTAATCGGAAAAATAGTAAGCCTTTCCTCCGCACAGACCTAAGTGTTGGCTCATCTGTTGTGCGAAGAGAGAGTATTCCTGCAAAAGTATAGCCTCTCGGTCTCTATTTCGTCAGTTTTAATGCAACAAAAATCAATACTATTTCTTATTTTTGTCTCAGCTTTTGTAACTACATAAACCACCACTACTACTCTAACTACTATGGTAATTTATTCAATTTGAAATGCTTTTAGCAAGCTCCCGGGAGATTGGTTTCATTTCAACGTGATTAAAGGCTTAGCTAGGTTAAACAAAAAGTTCAATTTGAAATTTCTATTTACTTTTTTATCGATCAAAGACAGGGAGAGACAGATAACAGATAAGATCAGACAATATTAGGCGATTGGGGACGGAATAGGGAACGGAAGTGCGTGTTTGCCATTAATAATTGAAACAATGTATCCTAGATCTATTGATTCTTATCTTGTTTTAATTCTGTTGGCACTCAAAGAATAATTTATAAGATCGTGGTTTATTAATAGGAGAATATCATGCCATTCCTGGTCATACCATTCCTCCTTTCGATCAATATTTCATATATAACTTATATATAAGTATAGACGGGGTTATTGTGTAACACTATTCTAATCATTGCTCAATAATATTGAATATAATTTCGTTTTTCCTCGTTTATCCAATTTTTGCAAATCATTACATAATGATGCCGATTATGATGCATTAGGTTGCCTGGATTATTCTAAATATCAATTTATTAATAGATTTACGCATTCACCTAATTAATAATTCATATAAATTTTAATTAAAAAACATTCTTGAGCAATATTCCCACTCATTTGTATAAGTAATTTCCATAAAGTAATCTTTTAACATTTACCCATTGAAGGTTAAAGTGCCCAACAATTTTCCATTAAAAATAGACCAGATTCTAGTCAATAGAATCTAGACTAGACTCTAGACAAGTTTAATCTTCCTTATTTTTATGGTATAGGTATAGGTATATGGATTTATATATTCTTCGCGAACAGAATTATTTATCAATCAATCCTTGTTTATGTGATTTATTCGGATCAAAATGTTTTTGAATTTATCTTTAGATTCAATCAATTTTTTGGGATTTGTTTCCGACATTTGGTTCACAAAAAAAAAGTTTTATTCATTTAATACTTAATTTATTTTTTGATTAAAACCAATCTTTTGATAAACACTTTCAAATCAATTGATATTTAGTCACAAACTTTGGAGAAAACTCTTATATCTGAGACTATTTTGATGGAAACTGTCATCAACTGATAATATCAGTTATCAAGATGCTCTTTCTATACAAACACACTTTGGAACTTTGTATTTTGAAACAGTGTTATTCTATTCTGATAAGACATGGCATGTGTTGATAACATGCATACAATGATTAGCAAATATAGAGATTATTCTTATTTATCAGAATTTAAACATTTGTTAATAATTTTGTTTTAACTAAACTCTAGTAGATTATACTATTTTATAATTATGAATCATTAGGCAATACCAAGATTATTACTCCAAGAAGAATCCGGTATTTTTCAGAATATTCTTTGAATGCTAATAATTATAATTTCAAAAGTTGGGAATCCCCTGCAATTTTCAATATAAAAGACATTGACAACCTGACCATTCTAGAATATGACAATAGAAAACTACAATTAAGTTTTACATCTAGCTTGATTAAAACTGTTACATTTCAGTATTAAATAATGTATGATACAAACGTAACGATAAACTATTAGGCATTATAATTGGTAAATACTTAACCAGGATATTGAGAAATAAAACATTGAATGGTAAACATGCGATCGAATTGTTTATAAAAAGTTTTAAATAATATATAATTAAATAAAAAATCGATTAGCAATGAAAAGATCGATTAACTTGAAAATTAAACTTTTGAATTGTAAACCCTGTCCTTCAGATGTCTTTCATTCGGACAAATTAAAGGCAAAAATAATATCTTAAGGAAAAATATTATTAATGATTCGGATCATTAAGTTTTACACTGAAAGGGGTTTTTTGAAAATTCTTTGATCAACAAAAAACAGAACAAAGATTAAGAAGAGTCAGTGGAACCTCTGTCTCAGGTACAAATTCGGTACATTTTTTCTGGGTGCAAAATTAGGCACTGGCTATTGGCTCACTGATTATCGATGTTTAGTACAAAATATGATGATTTAGATAATGATATGATTTGCGCCAAATAACAGACCTATAAAATAGTCTGCAAAAAGTTTAAACAAATATTAATAACATTTTAATCTGTTTGCGAACACTTTATTCAGACAAAATGCTTGAAATCCTTACCTCAAATCTAGGAATTGAGTCCTGGAGAATCTTTTTAGGATTCTTAAGCTTAATTCCAATTTTTTATTGGTATTTACTCTTATAAGAATATTTTGTTGTTTTGTTTAATATTTTTTGTATAAACAGGTATTTAACCAAAAACAACAACTATTGGTCAAAACAAGGCATAAGTGGTCCAAAACCAATACCATTCTTTGGAAATCTGTTGGATCGGTTCGCGAGGAGTGTTGCAGATACTGACATCGATTACTTTAAGAAGTTTGGAAATGTATATGGGTACGTTTTTACCAGTATTCAGGGCTTCTTCAATATTTCAATCAAATTTACTTTTAATGAATTCATAGATTATTCGAAGGAAGAGCACCTGTGCTACAAATAGGAGATCCAGAACTCATTAAACAAGTTTTAGTCAAAGATTTTCATCGTTTCACTAACCGAAGAGATCTGAAAGTATATCATCCGATAGTTAACCAGAATTTGTTTAACTCGCGATCTGAAGATTGGAAGAAAATCAGGTCAATCACCAGCTCTACGTTCACGAGTGGAAAGATGAAGAAGTTATACGGTTTGATAAGAAAATGTCTTCAGGAATATCTGGATCACTTAGAAAATATAGCACAGAATGGAGAGCACTTGGATGCAAAGCAAATGCACGAAAACCTGACAATGGATGTGATCGCATGCTGTGCTTTTGCCACTCAAACCAATTCTATCAAAGACCCAAACAATCCTTTCTTAGTGAACGGGAGAAGGGTTTTGCAAATCAAACCACTGAAGTTCATTACTGCCCTCGCATTACCCAAATTTGTATTAAGACTACTCAACATTAGGACATTCCTCGATGATGAGACAAATGAGTGGATCATAAAACTAACTCGACATGTTGTTGAAAGACGAAGAAAGTCCGGGGAGAAAAATGTCGATTTCCTTCAGCTTCTTATTGACGCCAAAGCAGAAGACAAAGAAAGTGGTGACCAAAACGAAGAATTAGATTCAAATTATATTAATAATGGTTTGTATTATATCTCAAATAATGATATCATTTATTGTTATTAATTAAAATGTTTTCATTCAGACGAAGAACACATCAAAAACGATAAGAAAAATTATGTCAACAAATCTCTGACTGAAGATGAGATAATTGCCCAGAGCTGGGTCTTCCTGATCGCTGGGTTTGAGACCACTGCAACTACTTTGGGTTATATGTCCCGAGAATTAGCGTTAAATCCCGAGTGTCAGGAAAGGCTACACCAGGAAGTTGTGGCGGCTATGGATTCAAATGGAGAGATCAGTTACGATGAATTGCATCGATTGCCATATTTGGACGCATGTATTAGCGAAACCCTCCGTCTCTACCCTCCTGTCATTCGTTTGGATCGCGAGGTGAATGAAAACTTCAAATTAGGCGATTCAGAAATAAGGCTTTACAAGGGACAGTTGGTTGAGATTCCAGTCTATGCGATACATCACTCGGAGCAGTACTTCAAAGATGCGGAGCGTTTTATTCCTGAGCGATTTCTACCTGAGAATCGCAATCAACTCATTCCGTACACATATGTGCCGTTCGGAACGGGTCCTCGAAATTGTATTGGAATGCGATTCGCTTTAATGGAAATAAAGTTATCGATGGCTCACATTATGAAGAGATTCCGATTCATTAAATGTGACAAAACAGAAGAGAAGATAAAATTCCGTCCCTCAACACCACTGTTAAGCCCTTTCAGTGTTATCGTTGGAATTGAAAAGAGATAAATAATTATTCATTAAATTCAGTTATTTTTAAACATTATATGATGTCATTAAACATTTACATTTAACTCTTGTTAGTTTTTATTTACATTTCGTATGTGTGCAAGATTGTTTGTATATTTGGAGCGATATATTAAACCAGAATAAATTCTGAGTTTTTCGAAAATAAAATTAATCCTTAAAATCAAATTTAAACAGAATTTTGTCGGATCAAAGTCTGAAACGCGTGTATAATATGGAAGTATAATTTTTAAACAGCTTTTTATCTTTTATTTTGATGATTATATGACAAGTTATGATTCATAAGTTATGAATCATAACTATTAAAAACCTATAAATCAGTTATTAATACAGTGATTCATGTATTCTGGCAACTACCTATTCTATCAACTAACTTATTCTATCAACAAAATGTGAATCCCCAATATCTTTCAATAGAAACCGAATGTTAAAAATGATCGATTCTTTTAACATCGCTTCTGTCAAATAATTAAATTTATCAACCATTTTATTGCTCCAAAACCTAGAAATATGTGTAATTCTGAACCGATTTTATCAACAAAAGTATAAAATCAATAAAAAACAAATTATTTAATAATTATTTGAATAAAATCAACAAGGAGTCAATTGAAAGTTCCTCACTTTCTATCGTTTAAATAGTTTTTTCAAATCCGCAGTCCTCGACCTTGTGTCCAGAATCCATCAATTACTGTAACAAAATATAAAACTTATATAAGAGTTGATGTTTTGAATAAGTTTAATCTCAAAACAAGTTTGAAAGTTTCAAATTGAAACACAAATAATCACAGAATGTTTTACTTACTTTTTGATTCTTGGATAATATGGACTACAATCTTAAGCTGGATTATAATTATATATTGGTAATTTCTG
>JAQIXD010002065.1:0-11734 GCA_034699985.1 Minunthozetes semirufus | reverse complement strand
TAATTCAAACCTTAGTATAAAATTTCTATTCAATTGACAGCAGTTTTAATAATTATTTGAAAAAAATGAGAATTTTTACGAAAAATCATAAAATTATTGCAAAAAAAGAAATGATTTGTGAAAAAACAAAAACCAAATAATTTGAGCAAAAATTACACAAAAATACAAATAATTTGTAAATCAAAAGTAAAAGACTGTTTGACCTCTCATTCAATTAGTCTTGAATGTGATGCAAATATACCATTAATTATACATTAATATATAGATAATTAGACCCTCTAAATGTATCGTACTTATATTTTCATTAGTTTTTTGATCGTTTTTACCAATTTTTGGGGAAATACTCAGAAAAAACGAGTGAAACAATAGGTTAATCAATTTTAAACCAAATTTAAACTATTTAGGAACCAATTTTAACATAAAATTTTGTGATTTCCCCCCCTTCGACACCACTTAAATTTAGCATTAAATTCATTAGATATTCACAATATTAGAAAGAATTGATAAGAATCTATACTAATTCGATTAAAATTTTTAGAAATTTTGACTCATTTGTAAATCCAATAGCCAGACTCAAAATCAGGTGCAACTCTATCTAGATAATCTTGCACCCTTTACCACCAATCCACTTAGTCTTGCACTGCAACGTTAAGTCCGATCATACGGTAGTTCTATAGCTCACTCATCGTTCGTCAACTAATATCTCGTTTAATATTAATTTTTATATAAACTAAACATATATTTAATGTTAGAGCAAAAACCACATCATTTTTAGGTTCTTCCACTGAATGTTCGCGTTATAAGAGATCAGATTCTTTTTTTAACATTTGATTTTCGCGTTTCAATTGAAATCAATGGAAGTGAATAAGCAGTTAAACTTTGCGCTTGTATTACACGTACTCAGAGGAAGTTTAACTGAACAGCGCTTTACATAGCTTTCAATGGGACGCGAAAATCAAATGTTAAAAAAAGAATCTGATCTCTTATAACGCGAACATTGAGTGGAAGAACCTAAAAATGATGTGGTTTTTGCTGTATATTAAAAGCTAATTAATAGACAAAAATCTAATGTTTTTTAAAATATTAACAAACATTTGGGAAACAAATCAAATAATTACAGAAGTATTAAGTGAACAGTTGTTCGACAAATTTTCAGACAATATTCGAGTTATGTTTTTAGACATTCAATAAAGTGATAAAAATAATTTGCTTTTAAAAGAAATAACAGAAACTAATGGCTTATAATTCCAGTGATTCGAAGGTCACAACTCTTCTGAAGCAATAAATATAAGCTTAAGAGTTGTCTTACATAACATTCTGTGCTTTTATGAGTTACTCGACTCAACATTAAAAGACCAGAATTGGGAGAAAAATAGCATCAATTGAATTAATAGCAGATACTGAGCGCCAGAGAAACAAATAGTGCCATAAATTTCATATAAAATTAACACAAAAACAAATATAATACAAATATTGGACCAAAATATCGATTTAGAAGCTCTTAAATGTCTTAAATTCGTGATTCAATTGGAAAACAATTTCAATGCATTTCTTCTTAAATAAAAACAACAAAATATTCAAAAATAGTTTTCGAGTAAACATTTAATTGAAAATAAGCTCAGAATAAGAACGAATGCGAACAGAATAATGAATTTCTGATATCTTTAGTGACTATTATTGTAATAAACTTGACTTTTATCGGAAGAAAAATTATTAATTGACTAAAAATAAATGATAAGAATATATTGAAAAATAAATATCATATCATTTAATGTGTAGTTTGGAGTAGTAGTACTCAAAGCTCATTGTTTTCTCATTAAAAGCAATAAATATTTAAAATGTAAGCAATTTTTCAATATTTTTGAATTTCTATTTTCTATTCGCAAAGCATTTGACTCGAAATAATCGAAATATTTGTTCCAACAAAGAACTCGTGACAAGTAATATATGAACCATTAATTGATTGATTGAAAGTACAAGTATTGAAAGGATTTGGAAAGAATTGGAAAGCCTTCGATTAAAATTAGCTCAAAATCAAAAATAGAGAGAAATGGGACGAAAAACGTCAACTGAAACTCAAACGACTATATGTTTTGCAAAAAACCCATTTTCAAGATTACTGGAGTAGAGTATGAATAGTATTACAGTTATATAATAAATGGCATTCATTATAATGAGGTAACAGTTTTAGTGACAAAAACAGAGAATAACTCTTTCTTTTGGATAACTTTCGTTATTATAGAAATTCCTAACAATTCGTCGAAGAATTTCAATGAAAATCTATCGAATGTTTATTACATTTCAGATGACATGAGTTGTCTCCGTCTGTACACCACTAGATGTGAACTGCAATGGGCTGACCTGCATTAGGCCGGGAGATGATGAGTTTGGGCTGTTTGAGGCACCGGCACCGGGACTGTTCAACACTTCATTCAATGTGTTGACAAGAAAGCTGTGTCCCTCAGATGACGAGTTCTTATGCTCTCTTACTCTCCTGAGGGCCTGTATTGAAGTCAGAGCCACTGCTGCCTACGTTTGCAAAAAAGTTTTGATAAATTCATTTGTTTTTTATGTGAAGTGAAGACAATTAAAGACATAATAAGAGATCAAAAAAAGGATTCGAATAAAAGTCAACAAAAGTTATCAAAGTTTGAGATAAGAGAAAAAGAGTACAAATCAAGTGATAATAAGTGGTAATAATAGAGTAGTGTAAATACCTGATCGCTCCAGGAGTGGCCGTACTTCCATTGCGTCAAATAGTGTTCGCAATTACGGGTCAATAAATTATATTTAACGGTTGAGCCGACCTTTTATGACGAAATCAAAGACATAATTAAATTGAGACAAAAGTTATAAAAATTTAACGCAAATTGAGATTAGATTAGAAGTAAAACAATTGAAGACATTTCTTATCAATTATTAGAAGTAATTAATTGAATGAAAATCGATAACAGTTTCGATGCGAAAAACCAAATGTTTGTCCGCTTTTATCAATTAATAGTAACTCAAACCAATCAATTAATACCTTATCGGTGGCCTCTTTGACAACCAGTTCCGGATCCTTGGGCTGAAGATTACGCTCCTTTGCGGGCACTTCTTTGTTGTTAATGCGACAAAAGCTGTCTCCGACCACATCGACGAGTGGCTGCCTTTGCACCACTGCCTCTTCAGCATCTGGAAGATCGCAATCATCTTCTCCGGCCACGTGAACTACGTGTCCATCGCCTACATATATGGCCCAATGGGTGTAAAGAGTTCTATCAATTTCAATAATGTCCGCCAATTCGGGCGACACTTCAGTTGCCACTCGAAATGGACTCAATTGAAGTCTCAATTGATTTAAATTAATGACACAACTATTACTACTATTGTTGTTGTTGTTGTTATCCGAAGTCATTTTAGAGCAGACTTTATAACAATTTTTCATAAATCAATGAATAAGTCTTTTAACTGAAATAATAGTTAATATAAAACAGTTTTGTTTGTCTCTAGTTTTGGATCAAAATGTTTTGTTTATTAGTGTTTTGCAGAAATTCAATGATCACTGAATTCAAGCAATAGTTAGATAACAAAAAACTGGTTTACTATAGAGAGCAGGCATTCACTGAACGAACCTTTTGCCAGACTTTCCGTCAGCGGATTCACTCATTGGCTCACAAATGATGGGACACTCCTATCAATTGCCTTCGACTACAGACTCTGTTTATGCAATATTTCACACAATATATTATATCTGTTTTCGTAGACTTAATTCCTGTGAGACTGACTCAGAGTCAGAGGCAAAAGAGGACCTTCTCTTTGCCAAAAGCACAGCACAGCTGAAGGCAATTGATGGCAACCCTTTACTTGGAGGCTGTCTTATAATCACTTACCCTAAACGTGTTCACTGACTGTTCACTATTGAGAAACTTCTAGAATTACTAAAAAACACTGAAAAGTGGGGGAATCAGCAAAATATTTGCCATTCTTTAAGAAAATAATAAAAAAATTAATTATAATCAGTTTATAGCAATCGTATAGCAGTCCTACAGTCTATTATTGTCACACTTTTCGCAATTTTGTTCAATAATTGATTGCGAGTTAGCCTAACAGTTCCAGTCAATTCTTTGATAATATTTAAAGAATGGGTGTTATTATAGAATGTATTATAAACTATAAAGTTGTATAAACTTTTATTTATTATCAAAAAACAAAACAATTCTTATGGATAAAGTGTCAATGACAAACTGACAAAGTTATTATTGTATGTTTAGTTTAGTTTATAATTAGGGAAACAATTTTGTTGATTTTGTTGATTTGGGCAATTCCTACAATTCCTAACAGTTCCTAACAATTCCTAATTCACTGTTTATTTGTTCAGTTTATTTAGAATAATATCGTTTGACTTTCACCAATTTGACGTCAATTAGAGCAATAAATTCAATGTTTTTAATTGGCCACATTCATGTGATTTTTAAAATTCAAGTGCCAAGTAATAAATTTAGCCAAGGTTCCCTAAAATCAGAGCTTGAAGTATGTGTAGGTTAGTCCCCCTGAGCGGTGAGCACAGAGCACACCGTTTTTACACTGAAAATAACGTCAAATAAATGATAGTTTAAGTATTTTAATAGTATTGGAAACTCTATTAAAAACTGTTTGTAAACTCATTTATTGCGAATAAGTATTTGACGTAATATATGCTAAGAGTAATAGTTTACGCCTTAATATTGACTTTTTTGTCTACGAATCGATTTCGGCATTACTTTAAACGTTGGCTTAATTTAGTGCTAAAAAGCGATTAAAATAATAAATAATAAAATTATTATTAATTTTATATTTATATTATATTTATATTAATGTAAGCATTGATTCAAAGCAATTGAATTTAGTTTAATTCAAATGCAATTTATTTATATATTTTGAGTGCATTTGTGTCGCCATTACTGACGGCAAACAAAATACAAAACAATTGTTTGTTTTTCACCAAAAAATATCTTTTAATTGTTTTTATCAAACATTTTATGAGTCATTTATTTCCGATTTATGTTTAGTTGTTTTGAAATCGATTAAAAGAATCTGAATAATGGGTGACTCAGATGATGAGTATGACCGACGAGGAAGGGGTAGAGATAAATTCAGACGCGAGAGGAATGACTACACCGACAGAAATTCCGGAAACAGAAACGATGAATGGACTGAACGGTATGTCCTTTCGATTGATTGATTGATAGATTAAATAATTTGCTTAAAATAGTCGAGAAAGTGGTGGATCTGGTGGCGCCTGGAATAACCAAAATAGAGACCGCATTCCTCAGCGTCGGGACTATAGAGATAATTATGCGATGGGAGGTGGAGGCGGTCCTCCCGGTCGCGGACAACAACGAGAACGGTATAGTCCGGCCGATAGGAGTGATATGAGTCCACCCATGAAACGAATACGAGGAGGTCGTGATTGGGATGACAGGTCTCCGTTCCCTAACTATGAAGTGGGCAGTTATGCCGCACATCATAGCAATAATTGGAATCAAATGGATAACAGCGGATCTGCTGCTCCTAATCAGCACAGGTATGAATAGTAGAAAAGTTTAAACTTATAATTCTATGTTTGAGATAATGACAAATAATAGGGAGAACGACACCGGACCGACTCAGCCACCAATGATGACATTTAAGCAATTCCTTGCGACACAAGAAGACACAATCGATGATCAAATCGCTATTAAGAAGTATAACGACTATAAACTGGATTTTAAAAAACGACAAATTAATGACTTCTTTAACGCTCATAAAGACGAGGAATGGTAAGGACTATGGGGTTATCCCAATATTATAATTGATTTGATTTGCATATAATTTATTGAAAATTTCTTCCAAAAGGATAATAATTATTGAAAACAAAATGAAAACAATTTTTTAATTTTAGTTTATTTTGTTTTTCAAACAAATATTTGATTCGCGTTTACAGCGATTCCGGTATTGAAATCATTTGAAATCTATTGAAACGAATGAACTATTATTTTGAGAATCAATTTGTGAACAAATATCTCAAAAATATCTCATTTTAAAGAAATGTTTAAATATTCTTCTGATTCGGTGATTGTTTTCCACATTTAATACATAAGTTTTGAATCGAAACCTCAAAAGTGTTGACAAAAAAAGCAAAACAAAAATCTCTGAATTTTTTTGAATGAATTAATCGATAAAATAAGTTAAACACAAATCAATACTCGTTTTAATAATATCTTCGATAAAGAATTGGTTTATTATTTGTAAAATTACTCATAAAAAGTGTCTTTTGATTCTTAAACACAAAAAGTAATTTCTTTTGAATTGTTTTTTATTATAATTAGTGTTAATTCTAACACAAATCCATTGAAACTATTCGACTATAAATTAATTCCAAGTGTTGGTTGAGGTGAGACTCAAATTCAGGAGATTTTATCATTTATTTCGTTAATTCATTTATTTATTTATATTAATAGTAAAAACTGCGAACTTTTTAATGGGTTTTAAAACGATTTTCATTTTCTCAGTTCAAACGCTAATTGTTTTTCTCTTATTTGCATTCCTTTCTGTGGATGTGTTTGCCATCAATAATAGGTTTCGTTCAAAGTATCACCCTGAAGAATTTGAAAAACGTAAAACTGAACAGACAACTGCTCTCAAGAAACGACTTTCCGTTTTTCTGGATCTTCTCAATAACCAATGGATTGATTCGGTTAGTGTTGACGTCGAGAAAGCGAATCAAATAATACGTTTGTTGGACGCGGCAGTCATTAAACTGGAGGGCGGAACCGATTTCGATCTGAAAGCACTCGACGAAAGTGTTGAGGAGGAGAAAGCAATTGAACCCGATTTGTCACTCTTCGCAGTTGAAGTCGAAAAACCACCAAAATCTGAAGCAGAAAAAGGGGAGAGAGAGGCAGGAGAGGAGTCTGACAGCGAAGATGTGAAGGAAAACGATAATTCAGACATTAAACAAAGTAATGGCGACGAAGACACTAATGATGTCAACGAAAAGGAGAATTCAGTCGAAGAAACGAATAAACCCGAAAATATTAGTCAGGATTCGATCGGTTCTATGGAAGAGGGAGAGGCCTCTATGGACGCCAACAGCGAATCAAAAGCCACTCTCGAAGACAAACCACAAACAGAGACTAATACTAAGACAGATGAGAAAATTGAATCACCGGTTAAGACAAACGCAAACACTTCTAACAATAATGACACCGAAAAGCCCCGACCCCTCCACAAAACGCTATCAATTTTCATCCGAAATTTGGCGCCGACTATAACCAAACAAGAAGTCGAAGAAGTATTCTGAGATTATTCTTTAAAATTTGTGTTTTTCTATTATTTGGATATTTTGTAGTTATGCAGACACTATCCGGGATTCCTTCGTCTACACATCGCTGATCCGACATCTGAGAGAAGATTTTATAGAAGAGGTTGGGCTACGTATAACTCTTCTGTCAATATTAGGGAAATCTGTTGGTCTCTTAATAGTTCTAAAGTGAGTTTCAATTATAAGTAATGAATGAAATTAATTTAAGTCAAACCTATTGACAGTTCAAAGACACTGAACTCAATGTTATCGTTAATCGAGATTTGAGTCGAAGGATCCGTTCTGTAAATGGAATCGCATCCCATAAGAACGTAGTTCGAGCAGACATTAGACACGCGGCTAAGATTGTCCTCAATTTAGACCAACAGAGAAAGCTTTGGGAAGAAGAAAATGAAACACAAAAAGAGAGCAATGATTCCAAACCTATGTTTGGCTTCACTTCTAAAAATCCTTTGCTTAAGAATATCACCGATTATCTGATCGAAGAGGCCTCAGCTGAAGAGGAAGAACTTTTAGGAACCTCTGAAATTGGAGAATTGGATGACGGAGAGGGTGACAACAATGGACCCTCTCTTGACAGGGATGAAAGCCTTATTAAAGTCTTGGACCGACTGCTCCTCTATTTACGAATAGTTCATTCAATCGATTACTACAATCATTCGGATTATCCCAATGAAGACGAAATGCCGAACAGAATTGGAATAATGCACGCGAGGGGTATGGGATCCACTTCAAGTCGTGTCACACAACAAGAGATCAATGAATACATTAAAAGTTTCGAAACAAAAATCTTACCATTCCTTCAGCCACCGTCTGTTGTCACTGAAGAAGGCGCCAAAAAGATTGGACTAAAAGATCCGGAAGAAGAGGGCGAGAACTTCATTAAAGCGAATACTCAGGAATTGGGTAAAGACAAGTGGTTGTGTCCCCTTTCAGGCAAGAAATTCAAAGGACCCGATTTTGTCAGAAAACATATTCTTAATAAACACATCGAAAGAGTGGAAGAGTCCAAAAAAATCGCCGTTTATTTCAATAATTATGTTTTGGATCCAAAACGCCCTCAACTTCCAGAACACCCTCTTAATCGTCAGCCGTCTAATACACCAAATAGAGCTGAAGGAGGAGGAATGGCTTTGCCTGGAATGGCTCCTGGATATATGCCTCCGGGTCCCGGTCCTTATCCGGGACCTCCGCCTTATATGGCTGGTTATGGTCCCAGAGGTCCACCTATGGCTGGTTTTGGAGGACCAATGATGGGTTATGGCAGGGGTTATCCCCCAATGGGAATGGGAGGACCTATGCATGACTACAGTAGAGGACCGATGTCTCACCAGAAGCCACGATTCACGCGGTAAGTCTTCTCATAATTCTTATGATTTATTTGTGGAAAAACTGGTTTCTTATCGAACCCGTTGTCTGAAAACAACTCATTATAGAAGAGATCCGCGAAATATCGTTGGATATGACGACATTGATGACAATCCCGAAATGGTTTAGTTCTTTGTCTGTCTCTCTCTCTCTCTCTCTCTCTTCGATGCGACCATTTTTGGCATTTTTTTACCACTTTTTAGTTGTTTTCAGAAACAAAATGACTTTTCCTTTGATTTAAAAAAATATTTCTTTTAATAAATTCATAAAAAGTTTTAAAACACAAAAAGTATTCGAAGTTTATGTAAACTTATATTAAATTTACAGAAAGAGAATCAATTATCGCGATCTCGACGCCCCCAACGATGATCACGACCTCAATAACTAAATACCATTTATTATTATCTGACCTCTTCTTCATTTGATCAAATGATGTCTTCTTTTATGACTTTAATTACTTTAAAATCATTTTGTTTTTCGTTTCAAAAATTGTATTATTATTTAAACATTCATTTGATTTAAAATAACTGCTATTTTATGTTCGGATTAATTATCGCCAATTCCTCTATCATTTGTGTTCATTCATTTGTGCGAAATATTATGTCTTTTCATATTATCAATAGTTTTGACGACTAATTCCTCAATTATCTCATTATTTAGTATTTTTACACTTATTTCGACTAAAAGTTATTTTCGATGTAATTTCGATGTAATTCTTATTTAGTATTTTCATTGAAATAAAATTTTTTAAAATCAAATTTCATTTTCTTTCCATTCATTGGGAATATCAGCCAATAATTGAGTAATTATTTCATAAATAAATCAATAATTTATTTTAATTTAATTGACGTTTAATTTAGTTTCAAAGCAAATGTTTTATCTTTGATTTTATTTATCAAAACTCATATTAATTTTAAACAAACCTTTGGTAACAAAAGAGCGAAAACTAATTTCAAAATTAAATGGAATTTGTTTTAATCATAAATCAATATAAAAGTCTGTCATTAATATCAAGTGTTTGCGATTCTAATGAAATATTTAACGAAAATTTCAGTACATAAAGAGAGGCGATTCCATAGTCTAAAGAACGCCTGCTTTAAGAATATCAGATTATTCTCCAATTTTTCTCTTATGGTGTCTTTAATTTGTAGCAGTGATGGGCAAACCTTTTATTATTTTACGATTATTTAAAAAAAAAGTATTTTAATTTCCAAACATTAAGTGAATTGAAAAACAAAACATTAATAATAATTATTATTGAAATCTTAATTCGTTGTCAAAAAAGGATTGATTCTCAAAATGTAATTGTTTTTAGTCATAGAATTTGTTTTCCAAAAGTTAAATAAATGTAATATTTTGTCAAATGAGTCAATCATTTGAATTAATGTTTAATTGAATGCATTTATTAACAAATTGTTTGCTCATCTCTGAAGCAAATCACTGAAAGTGTAGTTCACTTTGAATTCCATCAAAATAGTGATCTTTCTCTACAGTTATATGACTATTGATCTAATAATGAGTACTTTTGTCGCTTTAGATAAGTATTGTGTCATCGAATCAATCATTTATGCAATAATAGAGGCTATACTCCACACCAAAGTTCTTCTTATGATTAATCAAAATATTCTGAATATTCTTTAAATTCTTCATATTTTCGATACTTATCATTCAATCGCTTTTAGAATAAACTATGAAAACAGGTTTTGTGGTCAAGCTAGCATATATTACGACCAGATAAGATTGAAAAGGATTAGTATAATCCGAGTTTGAAAACTAAGATATTTATTGACATTTTTAATTGTTATTAAACCATACCATAGTTTATTCTAAACGCGAGAAGACTATATTTAGAAGTAAAGCTATTTCTCTCAAACAAATACTTTCTTAACATTTAATAGAAAATTTGATTTAAGATTAGATTTGTTTCGTTTTAAGAGTCAATTATTTAAACAAATTTATGCGAAAATAATGAGAAAACGATTTATAATTAAATTGTTTTTATTAATTAATAAAAAATTGAATGCAATTCACAACAGTTTTCGACAATTTATCGGTCAATTGTCTGATAATTATGTAATACTTGAAAATAATGATTAAATTTGAAGTCTTTGTGAATAAAAATAGAAATTCAATTCAAATATCGGAACCAAAGCTAAGAAAAAAGTTTAAACAATCTATAGTTCACTGACTTTTGAATTACAAAACATTTTTTGAATTAAAAGTTATTTTTATTATCGAAAGAGTAATCAAAACAAAAGAAGCGATGATTTCAACCAAAGATTGTCTCAAAACTGGTTTTGAAAATTGAAATGAGTCGGACATAGGGGTCAGCCAACAGTGCTATGCGACCACATCTTTGAGCTCTTCGGGAAGGGTAGCCTTCGGGTGCTTATTCATGAAATGCTGTTTATAGGTTTTTGGGTCAGGCATTTGAGACTATAATACATATTAATCACACATTAATTAAGTCATTCAATGAGTCAATCGATAGTCCCATACCTTACAGACGACACACTGATGGATAAGAGCTGCCTGAGCAGCCTTCTTCTGGTCGTGTCCTTCGGCCCTCTTAGCGTCCTGAGCCTTCTTCGCCGCCTTTTGTTGTGACTGAATCTTTTGCTGTCCTCTGGCCATCACTTTAATCGCGTTTTGCCTTAAAATAAATAAATTCAATACTTTTTTCCCATTTTTTAAATACTTTTGGTTTGAATTCAAAGAAATCAAATTAAATAGAATTTCGACTAAAATTAACTTTTGGTCAAAAACTTTGTCACGAAATCAACTGAAATGTTGTCATTTGAGTTAAAAACAAAATTGTTTGAAACAAATATCAATTAAAATACCTTTAATTGCAATTAAACGATAAAAAATGTCTTCCAATTGTTGAGCAGACGTTTGACTCGTTGTTCACTGATTTCAATGTTTTAGTCAATGGTTCGCAAAAACATTGCACTCACTCTATCACTGCCTTTTGGGTCATTCACAAACACTATTACTTTTAATTTATGAGAGAGAGAGAGAGAGAGAGAGAGAGAGAGAGAG
>JAQIXD010002064.1:0-11738 GCA_034699985.1 Minunthozetes semirufus | reverse complement strand
TTTTACCAGTTAAAATTAAAGTGACCAGTATTAAAAAGGATCGAAAAAGTTTCATATGAATTGTCTGCCGCTGTATGATTTTAAATTCAATTATGAATTCAATTGATATAAATTGAATTAAATAAGTAACCTTGCTGCCAGAATGGACTTAAGCTGTGAGAATATTTTACTGATTAATAGAACTCCGATCAGTTTATTATTGAATTATCAGTTGGTTGTCATCTAATTAAATGAAATGATTCTACAAAATGTATTTAAATAAAAAATCCTTTGAATTGAGATAAAAATTGTAGATTTCTTTTTGAAGGCCATTTTCATTGTGAATCAATTCATTCTGTATTTACTAATTTATAATACAATTTGTTGTAAAATAAAAATTACTTATTGTTTAAACAAAATGAAAATATCAGTAAAAGAGTTTGGCATCGATTTAAAGATTTGTCTCATTTTCTTAACACGAATTGGAAGAAACCGTATTTGAATTCGACATTAGTTTGTCCCGTCTTCTCATCCACAAAACGCGAGCATCTATTGATAGCTCTTCGCAACAGATCATTGATTTTCTCCTCATTTTTATCGGAATCCTTTTTAGCGAAATAAACTCTACGTATAGAAAGACCGAGTGGTAATACATCTGCAAAAAAGGAATAATTAAATTTACCATGTTCAATTGAAAAGTAATAACAAATAGAGCCAGACTCTGTTTGTGTCAACTTTAATGGGTGTTTGACATTAGGAGAGGACAGGGAATAGGATTTTGTGGACATTTACTTACGTTCTTCAAAAAATTTGAGTTCAAAACCACATTCTTTGAGTAAAAACTTGTTTGAAGTGACAATAAATCCGTTATTTTTAAACAAATTGAACCAAATGTCGAACTGTTCTTCTTTTGTCGGAATTTTCATAAACTCTTTTTCGTGAATCGCTTTCTCTTCGGGACTCAAATCCATAAATAAGTCTGAAATCCAATAAATGTTTGCATAGATTTTGCCCGACTTTGAGAGCAGTCGGTAAAGATTTTTGACCACATTTTCCTTATCTGGGATCCAATGCAGACAATGATTAGTAAATATGAGGGAAACCCTTCCTTCAAGAGCTCGAATAACAGGAGATAACTGATCCCATTGAAGGCCAAAGTCCTGCGCCAAATAATTGATAGTGTCCTTCGAGTGGTGCTGTTTCGCGAAAACTATCATCTCTTCGTCGACATCAACGGCAACGATCTGTTTGGCATTAAAAGACTCATTCAATAAAAGGGTCACATTTCCTGATCCGCAACCGATGTCCAGAATAACTTCATATTCTCTTTTGAGACAAAATGTAGGAACAAATGAGGAAAAGATAGAAAATTCTTATCAAATTTATACTCATTTGGATTTTCAGTTTTAATTCTGTGGATCAGTTCCTTTCCATCTCTGATCTGAAGTTTATTAGAGTTATTGTATTTATTTGCCGACAAATCCATTATATTCTAACTTTTGAAGTGATTTTTGAAAAAAATTGACTCAATTTAAGTATTTTATAATTTTGTTACAAAATGAGTACTTTTGAACTTTATTTGAGAGACGGCACAAACGCAAAAACCGGCCCCTCTTCTCAAACAAATGATAAATCATCTGATTTTAGATTAAAAATCACATTTGGATTTTGAACACTGTTTCCAATGTTTAATTTCTCTGTAAATATAAAGTGGGGGTCATTTAGAGGACATATTCCTAATATTTGGTATTCAAATTGAACAAGTTCAACAAGTACATAATTCTAAAACAAGTTATAAAATACAGTATGAAGTTTGGATAAACATGTTAAGTAATTCAATAATAAATTATAGTTTTCTTTTATTTAATGAACAATAAAATAAGAATATTTCAGCCATTAATGAATTATCTATGATTTACCAAATGATGATCATATAGTGATCTTGAACTTTGATTTTGAGTTAGAGATCCACTAACTGTTGATAAGAAATGACTCGAGGAATAGATTTTTAGTGTTTTAACAGTACTTTAAATGTTTAAGTTTACCGCCGATCAAAAGGAAGGACAGCCCTAATATCGTATTTGACATTTGCTCAGTAAATAACATAAACATAAAACATGTGTTCATTTGTTTACTAAATTCTGAATTAATATTTGAGATGGTTTTCAAGTTTAGATAGATTTTCAACATTTTATTTATGAAACAAATTAATGAACAAATAATTGAATGAATAAAATACAAGAAATACAACGACTTTGGCATTCATTTCAATGATTCTTCAAATGAAAACATTTTATATAAAAATATATAAACTTTTAATTAAATTAAATTCAAATTCAATTCAAAACACATTTTATATAAAAATTATTTAATACTTCACTCAAACCGATAATCAAATCATACATTCGTTGGCGTAAACCCTGTGTTTCCGACCCACGGATAGGCATCGGGACAGGGCTGACAAGTCTTCAAAAATCTTGAGCCACTCTTAGAGCCCACATTACAAACAGTGGGGCTCTTGCACGGGGGCGGCCTATCCTCGTAATTGCAACTCCAGGGACCGAATGAATCAATTTGTGAGACAGGCGTCGGATTTCTTATCCATTGAATCATTTGGTATTTTGTGACAAAATATACGTCTTTTTTAGTGAGTATTTCATCCAAGAATGCCATAAAACCCCTCCTATGGTGAGGGGTATTAAACCAGGCAGAGTGATAGTAAAGACCAAATGGGGCTCTATTCGACTGATAGTGACGGTTAAAGTTCTTCATTAACATCTTCTGGACCCCTTCCTCATCAGATGGATTAGAACAGGCGTCACCCATAGAACATCGGCCACCCTTCAAGTCGTGCCACATAACCATTCCGACCTCCCAAACACCTGAATTCATATCAAAATTAAAAGCGAATCTCTTTATGGTGTGCTTTCATACCTGGGAATGACTTTGTAGGACAGGGAGCTATCATACACTCGTGATTAATGGCGTAATCAAGAGTGTAGGGCCAGAATGGGGGCGAGTTCTCGAAGACAGGCATAGTTGAGTCATAAGTGAAGTTTGATTCGTATAACATTTCAAACTGTTTATTACCCCCTCCCTGAAGGAAAGGTGCTCTCATTCCGCGCACATCCGCCAAATTGACCCCTCCGTAGAGATGAAGTATCTCTCTCTGACCATTAACTTCTTTGTTCCACTTCTGGACCGAAAATTTTTCGCCAAAACTATGACTAAAGAAAAACAAGTTTTAAAAATAATCCAATTTTTTAAGAATTATTATAAAATGATTTTACGTTATTGAATGCGAAGCCATTTCGTGTCCATAAGAATAAAGAGACTGCACCTGACCATAGTCTGTCCACTCATGAGACACATAAAATGTGCCCAAAATGGGACAACCATTTGGATTTTGTCGACCAGTAAACACCTCTTCATATATTTCCCAATTCAAGTCATTGACGGAGTCGTCGAAAGTAATCATAACCATCTGTGGTATGTCTTGGACTGACATACCATTTGGTGAGGCTGTGCCGCCACAAAAGCAATCTGGTAGCCGACACTTAGATGTCGTGCATTTAGTGGCCGTTGACAATACAGCTGGTGTTGGGTATACCGGAGCGGGTCGTGAAGGAGATGCTGACGAACCCTTTTTTGGTCTCTGTCTCCGTTTATTTGATGTCTGTTTATGTCTGGGAGAGGCTGTTGTTGTCGTTGGACTCAATTCTTCATTAAAATAAGTGATGGTTTGATTTGAAGAGTTTTCAAAATATGGTAACTCATAGTAATCAAGACTATTAAGGGGTTGAGCGCCGGCATTGCTCAGCACTAATCGCTCTCTTTGTCTGTTAATTCTTGAAGTGGTTGCTCGGATAGGACTGGGAGTGGTTTGCGTTGAATTATCTTCAAAAACAAAAATAAATGAAATGATGAACAGGTTATCCATAAAACTTACTGTCTCTTTGTCCAATCCTTTTTCCATTTCGGGTTAATTTCATGCGGACGTGTTCTGATGTTGGTCTGGACTGTCCTCTTAATTGTGAGCTATTGTTTGTTAGACTGATCTCAATGAATGAGGGGGTCGTTGTCTCTACAGCTGGTCTCAAAGCTTGTCTTGTTGTAGTGGTTCCGTTAGAGGAGTGATTCCTAATAGATTTTTGTTTATTTTTTGGTCTTTTATTTGTCTGTTTTGGCCTTTGGTTTGTTGTGAGTGCGGACCGGGAAGTGGTCTCTGGTTTTGACACACGTTTCTCAAAGATGTCAAAAGTGTTACGATTTTTGTCGTTGTTTTCCACCAAATAATGTGTAAGTTTTGGCTTCGGTTTGGGTCTAAACACAGACATCAGGTCTGGTTTCGGCTCATCTTTTTGCACAGGAATGGGTCCTATTGGTGGCAATAATTGAATTTTTCTAATTTGAGATAATGACGGGCCATAGAAGGGAAGGTGTGGCAGCCAATTGTTTTGATCGGGAACAAGAATACGAGGCAAAGGATTGGCTCTGATTTTGCTGCTCTTCGGGGGAGAGCTCTGAGAAACAATTTTTTCGTTACGGTTTTGTCGAACCGTTTCTACCGAAAAATGATTTCCAGCAATTGGTTCATCAGATTTATTGACCACTCTATGAACGACTCGAACTCTTTTCCTTCGATTGGTTTGAGTTGAATCAACTGTTTGGGGAAAAAATAAAGAATTAATTAAAAGATAAAAAATAAACTCATTTTACTCACCATTAATCATATCTCTGAAGATAGGAATGGCTATCATTTTGCCCGCGTTGTCACGAGTGGCCACAAATCCCCTCAATTCCAAGGTTTTATTGAGCTGAGGATCGGGAACAGCTATAGGTATGGCCCCATTCAATGTCATTTTCTGTCTGCTTTGTTCGTGAAAGTGTTGCTGTTGTTGTAGTTTCTGATTCTGGAAGTGAAGAGAAGTCGGATTGTCTTCTGATTCAGACTTTTTGAAGTCGTTATCACTTCTGTAACGTCTGATCTTTTCCTCTTTTCCGGTATCCATATCTTCTTTATCCATAACAATGACAGGAATGTATTGATTCTTAATATTCCTCTCCGAAGCAAAATTACTCTTCTTTTCAGTGTCTTCGTAGTTATCTTCTAAACCGTCTGTTCTGACCCTTTTCCTAACTCTGGTCACCCGAACAATAGGTCTTCTATCGGCGGCCATCTTCTCAATAAATCCAAAGTCTTTGTCGTTATAATTAAGAATTGATTCCTGTAAATGAATTTGATTTCTGTCGGGCAAAGCGAATGAACCTCCCGGTCCGTCTTGAATATGAATTCCTCCCATTTCATCAACAATGGAGGCAATTGCTTCATCATAACTGGGCTGTTGAGGATCGACCTCAATATTAACTTTATTTCCGTGAATATCCTTAACCTTTTCATTAATTGGACTGAATTCGTAGTGATTGAATCCATCAGCACTTCTGCCAATTACTTGTTCACTAAAAATTCTGTCGCCGTCTGTAGTGTCACTATTACTGGGTTTTGATCTTTGAATATACTGTAAAATATGAGTTCCGTTATGTGTCTCTTCTTCGTCATCGAAATCATTCTCATAATTATTATCAAATGACAAATCAATTCTCGTATTATTAAATTCATCCCTATTGTCATCCAATTCATCCCTATTTGGCTCATCCTCTTCTTCCTCAATAGAGTCCTGGTCCTCCTCTTCTTCTTCAATGTCGCCAATGTTGTCTTGGTGTTCAGTTCGGTCATTGGTTTGGTCGTTATCACTAATATTTTCAACTTTTGGTTTATTAATATTTTTGTTATTATATTCGCTATCAAAGAGTGAATCGCCGTTTGAATGCATTTTGTGATCCATATTCACATTGAATGCTATTTTCGTGCATTTATTCAGAGATTTGACCAAAAATAGAGATAAAAAGGGTATAAATAAATAGATATTGAATTAAAAATCAATTAGTGTTTTAAAAAGAGGAAAAACAAAATCAACTTTTCATTCTGTGTGGGCTTTCATTCAAGTTTATAATTCACATTTAATTGTTTTATTTTTGCTAAATTTGCATAAAAATAATAGCGAATACTTTCTTAATGAATTTCACTTGAGTATTTGAAATTTAAATTTACCAAATTTATGTAATTTTATTTAGGAAACAACTATTTTAATTGAATTTTATTTTAGCAAGTTCATTTCAATAAGCACACAAGGTTATGCCAGACTAAATTACATGTTTAAAACATTTAAAATGATAAAGAATGAGCAAACTCCTAATAAATCAACGTTAAATTAATTTAACGGATGGTTTAGATGGAATTTTGTTGAGGGTACCTTGCTCATACCTCACTCAAATTTTGAAGTCATTAGCAAATCCTCGTCTTCAGGAATGACTTATTTATGGTTTTATTTCTTATCTAAAGTTTAATATTCTTATCAAACATTTATGTGTTCTGTTTATTAAACGGAATATTTTGTGCATTAATTGGCGTAAAATTATTTTAATCCTTCAATGAATTAAATAATATGTGAAATGAATACATGATTATTGTGTTTAAAGCTATTAGATCTCTGATTTACTGATATATTGTCCATTATTCGAACGGATGTTTTATCTATTAAATAGTCCTTCACTTAAAATAATTCTAATTTTTAATCAGAGTTTTTATTTTAATAGAAAAACACTTTTTTAGATTAAATCTAATCTTAAAATGCATTAAACTTGAAAATTATACTCAAATCTTCAAATTCCAAGATTCATATAATTATATGAATTTTGACAATAAAAGTGTAATTTATTTTTTCCCTCAAATAATGTAATGAAAATTTAAATTCAAGAATTAGTTCAAGAATTAAGTCATTTCTGACATAAAAATAACATTAAAATTAAAGTTAAACAAAAAGTTTAATCGCTTCTCAAAACTGACATAATTTTGAGCACAAGTTATGGGAAATAAATATTAATTTTAAATATTTTCCGATATTTCAGTAAAAAATGAATAAAACTGTTATAATCCGCAATAACTTCACACCCATTCGTTTAGTACGTATTTCTTACTCAATTTTTAAAAGTTTGAATCTTAAACAATTAGTGTTTCTACATTTTGATGACCAGAATTTATTTTCTGTTAAAATAATTTAATTGACTGCGAATTATTCATAGCCTGGTTATTAATACAACATATATTCAATTATAATTTGATTCGTTTAATTAATGAATTCCGTTCTAAATGAGTGGTAAATAAGCTAGCAAAAAAATAATGATTTATTTAATTAATTAAACGTTTAATTCGTTGAAATTTATTTATATTTTTCATACCTTTAGAGTGAAAAATAGAAAACATTTGAGACCCAAAATAAGCAAAACTAATGATTAAAGTAATCCAGATCAATATTTTGATGATGAATTGCGGGAAAGCTAAAATAGATACCTTAATGGGGGGAGGGGGAATTTCAAGTTTAACGGAGCAATTTGAGAATCTAGTTCAATTAAACGAAACAAGTCAATTACGACTCGATTTATGTCAGCGAGAATTATACTCTTTATTTAAATTTGAATTTATTTTTGAACATTAATTTCATAACAAAATTCATTCATTTTATGTAATATGTGTTTCACTAAACTTGAAATACTATTAATATTTTAGTGAATAAACTCTTTAAAACTCTTCAAAATACATTTAAGAGGTTTAAAAAAGTGTCGATGAATTGAACATTTTATTAACCTATTCTGATAACCAGAGATAATTTCAAATTTAAATAGTTTATTGATTTTTTCCCTCAATTTTTTATAGACTTTAATGATTTGAATTCAATCTATAATTCAATTATAAAATGAACCGAATTTTCATGAAAATGAAACCAAATTAATGTCAAACTCTTACGCAAAGAAAGAAATGTCTTTAATATCGACATAAAAGTAGAAAAATTCAAATTTCAAACAAAAATCTGATTAATTCTTATCTAAATTGAATCCAATAATGAATTTTCACCAATTTTTTTATTGTAAGACCAATTAAAACAGTTTTGATGACAAACCAAAGCTAATGATTGAAAGGAAAATAAAATAATTGTTTGTCTTATTCTGTTCTCAAATGACTTTGAAATGATTCAAATGGAAAAAATAAAACAATAATCGGGTATATCTATAAAATCAAGATCTTGCGTAAAAACCAAAATGTTTTGTAACCGAATACTCTAAATGAAAAGATGAAATCATTAGTCCATTGTTCAAAAATGGATCCAGATCCCAATTTGCAGCACAAACTCTATACTTAAATACTTTGTATTTGAATTTCTATAGTTTTCAGTAACTTTTGAATAATAGAAAAAATGATTATTAACTCAAATACTGTTTGTTTTCATCACAAAAAAATGTTTTGAATTCATTTCATAATCTATTCATAAAAAGTAGAAAAACTTTCACTAAAAAAATATTTTCGCCTAATTTTCCTGAAATTCATGGTATGACTGACTGTCAAAAAAAACTTCTATCAAAATCACTAATATTGAGGTCAAGTTTGTGTTAAATCTCGTACTAAAAGCTCACAGTTTACATGAAATTCTGTTTTTTCGATTAAAAAACTAATTTATTAGAGATGAGCAAGGTGAAGCAAAAGTAAAGTTTACTCATATCTCATTTTCAATGTATTTGTTTTTTTCATAGAATAAATAAAAATTTAAGCAGGTATTAAATGTTGGCTACCTTGCTCATCAGCATTAAATAAGTTTATGTAAAGAGACGTGAGTTTGTTATACCGTGGTTCACCCCATCGACACTATATTTGTTCGTATCGTCCATCAAATCGAGAGCGCACTCGACATTACGAGGCCAGTCACAGGTCTGGAGCTCAGCCGAAAAGTAGAGCCCTCCCGTACAGCTCTCGTGGAGCGGATCACCAAAAACGCAAACATAATATTTGGAACAGTCTTTGTTGTCCGGATAATAACCAAACTTTTCGGGACACTTGAAATTTAATGAACTTTTATCGTTATTATTGCTATTCGTGTCTATAGTCGTGACGTGAAATCTGTCGGCTGTTTCTGTTGTGTTATCGCAACAAACGTTCACTACTTTTGGAAAAACAAAAAATAATTTTATTTAAAATTATAATTATTTTTCAAAAAAATATATAATTTTAGAAAATTTTCTCAGAATTTTAGATGAGATAAGAAAAGATTGTTTACACAATTCTCGAATTTTAATCAAGATAAAGATAAAGATTTTTTAAACAGTTATTTATTTACTAATTTGAATAGCTGAATTAAGCGAACCCCTGTTGATACCCAATTATTTAAGTTGATGGCTCATGTGAATTTTTGTTTCCACATAAATCAATAGTGAACTTGGATAAACATTTTAATTGATTTCTCAAGGAATCAATTCGTGATTAAATTGAACATTTATTAGACTTATCAGATTTAATGAAAATTATCTATTTATATCATTTTATTTATTTGAATCAATTTAAGATTATCAAATTCAAATATCAATTTGTACTAATCTCCCACTTAACAGACATTGACAGTTAAACCAATTTTCAATTGATTCAGTATTTTTAGATTCAAGTTCTTCTCAAAACTCACTTGGAATCGACAAGTCGTGATTTATAAGGAAGACAAAGTAAATTTAGACAACATGGTCAAGGTGATAACTAAATTTATTATCAAGATAAATAAATAAAGTATAGAATAAATAATTAGAATTGGATGTAAATCAAGAAAGTAATTAATCAAGAGGTTGTTTAATCTTAATTAATGCTTATTTTCAGAAAATAAATAGCTTGATCATAAATAGGGTTAATTCTATAGAAGAGCAATAAATTGGTATTAAATAAAATTTCAAATTCAAATTCATTCTTAAATTTCATGAAATATTCAGAAAAAATATTTGTTTTTCTTATCAATTGAATGAGAAAATCAATTCTTGATTTCTATATTTGTCTGACATTTGACTATAATTTTTATTTTTACAAAATTTCAAATAAATCTATGGTTTAAACAAATTGAGGAAAACATAAAAATCGATTCTTGCAAATAAAACTCGAGATCTAATGCAATATAAGTCTAAAAACTACTGTTTTTGCGACAAAAGTAGTTTTATTATAAGAAAAGCATAAAAATTATTCAAATTTTAATTTAAACATAAATTCAAAGATTAACTCATTTTTAGTTCAAAAAGTGAAGACAATCGGTGATAATGGAAGTGCACGAATCAAATTTAATATCTAAGTTGAAAAGCCTATAAAATTGAAATACCATTTGCAAGATAAAAGTTTTCAACCGTTTCGGGAAATCTATAAAATCGATTTCACACAAAAACCATCAAAACATTTCTGTCAATCAATTTTTATAGCGATTTACAAATAACTTCTGATTTTTCTGCAAATATATTATATTCCATTAAATATTAAGTCTATGGTTATAATCCCGGCCACTCTTTTATGCTTTAATCCCTCATTAAAGTGGTTTATTTGAAGTTCCCATGGGTTAGGCATTGCCATCCATTAAGAAACTCCATGTGGTATTGAGAATCCTTCAAGCTAATTATGTGATTTACATTGTTCGTACAGGAATTACCTTGTTTTCTGTTACATTTCCGGATTTTCTCTATATTACTGAGTTTTGGGTGAAAGTGGTCTACAATTTTCATGTCTTCATTACCCCATTTGGGCGCTCTTTAAACAATTGAAAGATTAAAAGTCAACAATAATTGTATTCTCAGAGTTCTGTTCACTAATAATATGTCATAAATGCAAATATGACAGAAATTTATCGCTCAGTCCTTAGTATTGACTTAAAAAAGAATTGTCTTTAAGACTAACCCATTATGAGGTCAGCGATACTATTATCTCAATAATAATAATAACAATAAAAATGTTTTCACTTCTGTTTTTGATTTATGTTTCCGTTATTTAGACAATAATCTGTTCGTTAGTCATCCCAATTGTAAAACCAAGAGTAAACTTTGTCCAAAATCTCTTTTTATTGCTTTCTTATGAGAAGTATACTGTATGTCCCATATTATTTCAATTAATAAATGTAAGACCTGGCTATCCATCTGTGAAATATTCTCACTGTTTTATAGTTTTGTAGATGAGTTACGTGAGTGAAAAGATTAGTAAAAACTTTCGTTTTATACATAAAATAACAAAAAAGATTAATTGATTATAGAGAGAAACTTTCACAATCTTTCCTGGATTAAAGGAAAAACATGGGATTAAGAGCATTTAGCTCTGAATTATGAAATCGACTATTAAATTGATTCATTATTATTTGATGACTTTGAATTTAATTGTTTTTATTATATAAATTGAATGTTCTTGAAAACACTATTCGAGCGAATCGTGAAAATTTGATTTTAAATACAAACTCTAAAATAAATTAAAAACAAATCATAGTTTGAGAAATAATATGCTTTCGATGTAATGAATGATTGAATTAATAATTATTTGAATTTTTCTAATAACTTGTTTGGAGTGAATCCAAATCACGAATTTTAACGCTTCCGAAAACTTCAGCCAATTATTAATTCAATTAATTCAGTCGAATAATAATCACTTTTAAATGATATACTCCCTCGCTATTTGATCCACGGATAAGGCCCTCATTAAAAAAGGGTCTTTCACTCCGTTTTTAATAAATAAAATTTGTTTTTCATTCAAATTTTTTTACGATATATTACTTCTTTTTAAAGTAATGTTAATCAACTCAACATTAAATTACATTTCGGGAGAGGGAGGGAGGGAGGAGAGAGAGAGAGAGAGAGAGAGAGAGAGA
>JAQIXD010002063.1:0-11738 GCA_034699985.1 Minunthozetes semirufus | reverse complement strand
TTTTTTAGGTATTTTTATCAAGAAATGATGTAGGTACAAAGTCAAAGAGTGTCAGAGGTCAACTCAATGGCATTAAGGTTTATTTTAACATTATTTGACCCCTTGGTAAAAATTGTTAGCTTTGGCAATGCGAGTGATAAAAGTACTAAAAACTGAGTCATTCTTATTGTTTTTGAGAAATTGGTTTCCCTGCTGTATCTCAGAATTACTATTCTTTACATTCTTATAGAAAAGAGTTATACCTTTTCCAAGAGTTTGATTGGCATTCTATAGGCCTCAATATAATTCTCAAGAAATTGTTGTCCAAACTGTTGAAGACTTGAAAATGTAAAATCAGCGGACAATTCAGTGGGACTGAGTCGGGTGTAATTTTCACCATAATTTAAAACAGTGAAGTGAGGATAACCTGTTGTTACCCCTGCTGTCAGTCACAATAGAAAAAAGGAGTTTTAGATTGTTTTGTAGAAAATGTATTTTAGAGTAAATCATCAGAATTTCATGTAATTATGCCTTTATTTAACTCCATTTGTGTTCCATCGATTCCCAGTAAATAATTGACTAAAGATGTCTTTCCCGTTGATTTTCCGCCTAAGAAAAGTACCATCGATTGCTTGCGAAGTAATTCTGCGTCTCTGAAACCATTAATTATTTTAATATTCATTTTGATTGCATTTTTTGATTACGTGATCAGTCGTGTAGTGATGTGTCGGTACTTATAAATCATTTCTAAGGGTTTGACCGAAGATTCGTAAAGCCTTTTCATTTCCCGAAATATCGACAAAATTAGATTGTTTTCAGAGATGTCCTGAAAACCAAACAATTGTCAGAAATAAAAAAGAGATGTCTTGTCTTACATCCTGAGAACCGATTTCATATACTCTGAGAACGTCATCGATATGTGCGCGCGAACGACGTCTCTCCTCTTCGACTTCAGTCTCATCACTATCGTCATCGTTATCACCATCTTTTTCGTTGTCTTTTTTGTGATCTTTATTATGATCTTCTTTTTCATTGCTGTCGTCTTCATTATTATCTTCTTTACTTTTGTCGTCATTTGTCTCAATTCGTTCGTCGTTTTGTTTCGGACTATCTTTTAATTCTTCACTATTATGTTGACTAATATCTGATTCATTTTTGTCGTCATCTTTGTCATCTTCCTCTTCTTCGCTTTCTTTTTCCTTTGATTTTGTGTCTGTATTAGTGGAGACCACTTCTTCAACTTCTTCACTGTCATCTTTATCATCATTATCGTTATCATCCTCTTTAGAATCTTTGTCTTCTTCGCATTCTTGTTCGACATCAGGTGGTCTTTGATGTGATACCGGATTATTCTCTCCACTGTCGTCGTCATCGTCTTCCTCTTCTATAGCATTTTCTATTAAAACAAATCATTAATAATGATCTGTTATAATAATGAACTACATTTAGGTCATATCATGTCATTAAATGCTTTGTGTTCTTCCTATTTGTAAATTCTTAATAAAAATTCTTTTACTAAAATTAAACCAAAAAGAAATCACATTAAAAAAATTAACAGTAATTTCAAATTGCATTATGTTTTCTGTTTTTTTCTTCAAGATCAAATTTATTTTTATTGCTCAACAAACAAAAATTGAGTCTTAAATATATTTTTATTTGATATATTTGTAAAATTAATTTTAGATTCTGTGACTTTAAGGATATGTAATGTAGGTTTAAGTGAGTGCTTCAATCTATTGTAGTTATGTTTCTAAATGACCTTTCGAGTGATCCCAGTATTGTCTGAGCGCTTCGTCCACCACTTCCTTACACTTGACTTTGGTTTCATCGTTTTGTTTGACATTTCGTTGTAAACCATTTACAGAACCTTTGAATGAATTTTTGTTGAAAATGGGATTAAAAGTGTCACTGAATTCAGTGATTATTCAGATACACTTGGATTGCAAGTTGACAAATGACAAGAGCAGAGCAAAGGAGCAATTCATACAACTTTTAATAGATTATTTGGAAATGTGTTAAACATTTGCAGTGATTATTGGCTTCAATTGATTGCAAGTTTGGGTTTTGTCTGCTTTTTGAGCCCTCTTTCAACGAAACGTTTGATTTATTAGTATTTCTTAAGAAGTGATTGAAAAACGCTGACAACAGTTAAACAACAGTTGAAAAAAGTTAATAAAATAAAAATGTTTATTGTTTTGGGGGATAAACATAGCATTAGATTAGTTTTAGATTTAGTTATTGTATTGGAATCTAGTTTTCAATGTTTATTACATATATTTGTCATTTAAAATGAACTGTTTATTTGAAGTAATTAAGTGCTATCGAAAATGATTTTGCATTTTTTGCTAAATTAGTTTAAATCAATTGATGTCTTTGCTCACAGCCTTTAAATCAAGCTATTTTAGGTGATTTTATGGTGGGTGAATCACTGCTCGTGTTTATTTATGCGTGTATTTGCGGAATTGGGATCAACTATGGATCAACTAAATGATGGTAATTCACATTCGGTTTATTGGATGGTTTTGTGTCTATTTGCAGATATCATAAGATAAGTGATTCGATTGTAGTTTTGTGTTAGTGTTGGGGGAGAACTGAATGAGGATTCTATTCAGAAGTCTATTCGAGCAGATTTTCACTACAAAAGAATCTGTTTTGTCATTAAATGAATATTTTTAGAGAATGAAAGCGAGTCTATCAGAGTCTATGTCATTGAGTTAGGAGTGTTTGAGCTATACTTAGCATCAAAACGATTTAAGCATGAAGTGAACGCACAGAATAGCGCACAGAATGCCATCCCAAACGATATTCTGCCTAACCTTATAGAGTATGTGATCTCTCTGTGCTCTTGATTATAATCTCACAGTCAAACAGCTGATCGGCTATTAAGTATTGAATAAATTGATCTATAAATTGATCTATAATTTGATCTACTTAATTTTATTCTATAAATAATCGCCACTCTTGTTATGCATGCAATGGTCGGCCAATTATTGAGGTTTACAATCTTAAATTAGTGTTTAGTGGGGTTGGACTCAATTTTGACATTTCCTACAAGAATACAGAATACTCACTGTAATCAAAATCAACGGTCAGAATATAAATGATGATCAAAGACACTGTCCATAAATGCATTCTTGGAACGACTTGTAGGCACTGTTCTAACAAATAATAGCTAAAAACTAAAAGAGTGTTCACTTGAAAGTCATTTATCGAGAATTAATATTCAAATTCAAAACAAACGTTTCGTTTCTGACTGATGTCTAACTCTTGAGGTACAGAAGCACTATATCTGAAGCCTCTAATGATTTTTTCTCAAACTTTTGGCTTTGATATCGAATTTTATGATTACGTAAAAGTTGATGCCTTCAGTGCAACTGTTAATGTCTTTCCTTCTCCAGAGCTGTGAGCGTAGCGCCACTCAGCACAACATCAAATCAACTCAAAATTAAATTCAATTTAATTGAATAGAATTATAATTTTTTACACATATTTAACATATTATTAAAAATCTCTGATTTTTCTCAAATAATTAAAAACAATCGAAAAACAAAATCCAATCGTTTTTTGTTCAATAAATAAATAATTAAAAAAAAGTTGGAAAATGTTTTATACAATAAATACTTAGAAAATGATTAAATGACTGATTAAAAAGTTTTTCTGACTATTTCTTCTAAATCTCACATTTAGTTATCGATTCATAAATAATTTTCAAATCAATGAATTCCTAAAACCAATTACTTCACCGATTCCTCCGCTTCCTTGCATTTATTTTATTCCACTTTTGGCACTTCCTTCTGGTAATCTGATTGTCTTCGGATGACACCACTAGAAAAGTGTCTTCAGCTGATAGTTTGAACCATCACTTGATAGATTCTCACTGATCTATGTTTTAGATGAGCTCATCCAGTCTTAAGAAGACATTAATGAAACGCTCTCTTTGGGCTGAGAATCAGTTTTTGTGGCCAAATCTTGAATCACTTCTTGATAGATAACGCTATCAATATTCTGTCCCAACATATACACTGAAAATTCATAGAATTAGAGCCAAATTTCAATAAAATATTTTTATAAAGTGATTCACAAATTGAATGCTTTTTGAGTGCAATCCATTTATAATGGATTTTTGTGTGCAATATGTGCGACACATATCGTTTCAAAATAATTAATAGGTCTAGACATCAGTTGATGCTCTCATCCCTTAAAGACATAGTTACTCAACTATGGATTATTCTGGGGGAGTACAGGTGTCAATAACAAATATTTAGCATGGACTATTTCCTTGAACTTCGCTATTGAACTCACTTTAACGATAGTCAGTTATCTCGTAATTTTGGCGCATAAAAAGTGAAGAATAGGAGTTAGACTTACCGAGAAACCAGTCCCCGATTGATGTTCTTCGGACAATAGTATGCAAATGGTCTAATTGAGAAAATCTGAAGCGTAGGTTCAGTAGATATACTCTGACGGGCGGACACGCGATTATAACTAAACGAAACATAATGACAATAGCTGTCAGTGCAGCCAATATTAAAAACCAAAACCAAACAAATATATAGATTTTTTCGTTTATTATATTGAGAGGCAGTAAACAGAGGGCATCGATAGTCTCAATATTAGCCGACGGCCCGTATTTGTAAAAACGACATTTGGTCACTCTGGGGAATATACGAATCATAGGGTCGATCCGATCCTCTGAAAACACAGAATCGACAGAATAAACGTTAGCCTAATGTTTTGCAGTGAAGTATTGCGTATTACCTTGGTCCATTTGTGCAAATTTGATCACATCCAGTCCATAATTGAGGAATTCACCATCGAAGAATTTGTCAAGCATATACATTTGTGCCAATACATTTGCCAGAGCAAGTATTTCACAGAAGAAATATCTCGCGGCATACCATTCGTGATGGCCTCGACTATTGTACAGATAGTCGACTAAGAGTTTCTTTTTCTGTTTTTTCTCGGCTTCACTGCAGACACCGACATCTAAGTCCATCATAAGGGCCTGGATTTTTCCGCCCTCCCACATTTTCCATAGCCATCGAGGAATGTAAAACAATGTCGATTGAAAAAAGAGCACAAAACAGACCCATTGATAATATTTGTGGTATCGAAATTCTTTTGGATTAGACTCCATGTCCACTCCGGGTGCGACCACATCAACACCCACTTCCTTGTGGAAGCTCTTTGGCACAGTATATGTTGTGTGAATCCTTTTGATTGACAGAGATTTTGTTACAAACAATAAGTAGAGGAAAATCCTATTTTAAATCATCAGAAATGGTTGACTGAATGTCTATCAATACATACCAGCAGTAGGTGTTGATAACACTCTGAGGAATGGCTTCACTTCTGACACAATCGATGGGATCGCCTACATATTGCTTGGTTGTGATGATCACACAGAAGGCCAGCAATAAAATGACGGTAATTGAGTAGTGGAGCCGAAAGATGTTGTTATCGATTTGGACGCGACTTGTCTTCAGTAAAGTCTTTAGACTCCGGAAGACATCCAACATTATTAAGTGACTAATCGGGTTATAAAGTAATAATCTATGAAATTCTGGTTCTCGATAGACCTTCACTCCACTACTGATCCCACTAATAGGTTCTGAGTCTAATGGGTTGCTATCTATTGGATCCGTTACCGCTATGTTTTCATATGTTGACGGATGACCAGAGCTTTTCCAATGGTTTGCCTTCTGGTGGTCGACCAAAGCCACCCCTGAAAGCGGTGCGGTATCGATGATTTCACAATTTCACTCAACTATTGCACTTTAAATATCAAGTTTTCAATAATCCCTTCATTTTTGAGAATAAATTAATTGATTTTCAAATAAATTAACAAAATTTGGATAATTTTCTACATTATTAACGAATCAAAGTAAACATTGAGTAAAATATTTGAGTTTCACAACTATTATGTAATTTTCATTCATTTTATTCAACGAATAAAACTCTTTGGAAACACATTTTGGATTTGAATTTTAAGAATATTTGAATAATTTGTTGTCTTTTGACTTAAATTTAAAACTTTTAAAATATATTTCACAAAAAGGTATTTATAAAAACAAACTAATTATAGAATTAATTGAGTGATGAAAAAATTTAAGCCAATTGTCATAAATATTAATATTTGTGATGAATATTGTGATGAATAATAAGAATTGAGACCAGAATTGAATGAACAAAAGTTGTCTGTTGTTATGTTTCACTTCCTGGCATAGCATGCGATCGTCTCATCCCATCCCATAGTGATTCCTCCTCCACCTCTTCATTGATAGTCAGGTCTGCTATAGAGTTCTCATTCAAATGTATAAGAATTGCTGCGAAAGATCAGTGCTCTGAACATAGAGTTGGAGTCTCACTACTGGTGTAAGCAATGGAAGTCCCGGCTAAAGGAGCAAAAGGAGCTAAAGGAGCCAAAAGCATCCAAAGCTCTACGAGCACCCGGAGTAGAGCAAAAACCTAAATTTAGTCTTAGGCCGAGGACCTCTCCTGCGGTATGTGTTTATGCGTTTGGCTCCCATTACCATCGGATGCGTACAATGCATGGGATTCCTGTTTGATAGTACATAAAACAGGCGAATACTAATAATTTGGGCGCAGAATATGTTTATAAATATCACACAAAAAGTTTCCCTAATTTTTGCCTCTTTTTGAACCACAAAATAAAACAAAACGCTTTTTATGTATATTTAGATTATAATTGAATTTCTTGTGATTGAATAAACTCTTGTCTTAACTAATGATTTAAATACTAAAAATCAGAAGAGATTTGCAAAACTAATGAGAAAACATCCGAACCCTTAATATCTTAAATGATTTAAACATATTTTCTAATTATTTGAACGTTTTTTAAGAAAAAAATTCAAAATGTTTTACAAATATTTGATTTTTTGCTTAACGATGGAAAAGGATTTAATTAAACGAATGCCGGGATTTCAAACCATTTTTAATGAGTTGGCGAAACCTGTGCTCTTTCACATCTTTTTGCCATCAATTGGGTGCCATAGGGTTTACATTAGGAATTCCTTGGTTTCCATAAACATTAACTTCAGTTTCGAGTTCTGTACGAAAACCAATTATTATGGGTTTAAAGCAAAACAAAGAATTTATTGAATTCTGTATTGCAATTGAGCTCCAAATAAACAAATCTATTTATTTATTTAGTAATTACAGTAATAACACAGTTATACACTTGCGCTAAGACCTGGTGTAACCAGGTATCCAAGTTTAATCAATTAACCAATTGATTAATATTCATAATTTTGATGAAAATGACCATGCTTAAACTCACTTACAAACCTATTTTCTAAAATATTGGAATTTATCATATTTTGTGATAGAAATCAATAAAATATAAAAATTTCAAACAATGTTTTACTTATTATTCTGAAAGATGTTTGAAAACTGTTTATCCCGTTTGAGATGAAAACGCAAACTATATTAAAGATACAATAATTGAAAGATAGTGACGCTACGGATGTGCTTCCCTTGAATATCAATTGAGCTAGATAATAGTTTTGAATTGAAAACTCAATTTATTTGTTCAGTATATGAGTCATAATTCCTGAAAAGTTCAAAATTAATATTTCAAAACTTGAATTTAAATGTCTTTAGTTTCCGACTCATTGCAAAACACATATAATTAAGAGTTAATCAAATTTAAAACAAAATGATTGGTTGAAAGAAAGCAACAAAAGTTGACATAACTTTTATTATAGAAATGAATACAAATGAGTCTCTTTTGTGAATCACTTCAAATCATTTCCGTCTGTTTTTCTACCTTTCCGTCTGTTCCCCTTAATTATAAGATAATTTAATTACTTGTTATTAAAAGTTTTCAATGAATTACTCATTATTTCATTAATTTTTATTTGTATTTTTGTCATCAATTGATGGAAACACTGATATTCTGAATGAATTTTATGTAAAGTCTCTTCTCTGAAGAGTGTTTTGTGTCCATCGACTGAATGAACTTTAATTTAAACAAACAGTGAAACCATTAATATTCAAATTTTACAGAATATTTATTAAAAATGATTTATTACACAAATAAGAGATCTATTAAAAGCACTCAGAGATTAGATTTAATGATTGCCACCAAATGTGATAATTTTGTGTCAAAAATATATTTACTTCTGAAAAGTCTTGAAATTAATTGAAAATAAGTTTTAAAATAATATAAAATATAAATTCATTCAAATTTATTATAAATTGATTTATTATCGATTGAATCAAATTCAATGAATATTTTTGATTAAAATTATTGAAATTTCTAAAGAATTTCACTTTGAATTGGTTTTGATGAATCTTATCTTATATGGCTTCGGGTATTGAAACTGAACCGCCGTATTAGGATTTGGCTCCAGGTCTGCCTCTTTAATACCCTCTGGTAATGATATTTCATAGTTTTTAGTGGACTGAAGAAATCTGACCAAAATTAGGAACAGATTATTGAGGGCTAACTTCTCTCCCAAACACCTTCTCTGACCGATACTGAAGGGAATGAAAGCCGGAGGTCTGACTTTGATATACTCCTTATCAGATAAAAATCTCTCGGGTTTGAAGACGTGCGGTTCTGACCAATATTTCGTGTCATTCATAATGAAGTGTTCATGAATTACAACACAAGTATTTGAAGGGATTTTTATCTCATCTAAAATGAAAAGATTGACATAAATTCCTGATTTAATTCTTCATATTATTTGATACCTAAATATATTTCGTGGACAGTCTTATGAGGAACACCGAACGGCAGCACTGGTTTAAAGCGAAGAGTTTCGCTAATAAAAGCGTTTACATAATGACAATCATTGATATCCCTGTGCTCTGGATTTCGATCACCAATCACTTCTTCAATCTCTTCTCTTAATTTCTTTTGAATTTCAGGATAATTGGCTAACAATAAGAACATCCACTGAAGAGTTATTTGAGTGGTGTCCACACCTGCGAAGAGTAAATCCCAAAGCGAACAAATAAGACTCTGAAATATAAAATTCAAAATTAAAGAACAATTTTGAGATAATCTTGTTAAAATCGGACATAATTTGTGATATAAGGCGACGACTCCTTTCCCTCTCTAATGGCTAGATTACGGGCTGCTATCAGAGCATCGGTAAAGTCTCGAATAACTCCCTCTTCATATGTGTTTCGATGTGTTGTGAACTGAGAACTCATATATTGTTTGTATTTTTTGAAAATATCATAGATATTAATGAACTCAGGGATGAAAAGTATGGCTGAAATCGGAATGAACTGAATAGTTGTGCCTCTATTTCCAAAGTCGAACATAGTTTTGCTTATTTGCTCCAAACGTAAAAACTCCGGGTCATCGAAAGTGTACCTGAAATCATAATTATTTCCAAATTGATTGTCAAATATCTAATAAGAATTGAAACAAATGTTGAGAAATATTTGGATTAATGAGAATTGTATTCAAACTAATTGGAAATATTTAAACTGATGTTAACTAAGTCCTTAAGTTTGTCATAAACTCAAATCTTTATCTAAAATGAGATTATAATTTGAAAATTAATATCAGTTTGAAATCCTTTAAAACAATTATTTTCACAAATAAATGAATCAGTTTTTCATAACAAATAACAAATCAATGTTTGACTAACTTTTTACCGAAAACGGAATAACAAATGACATTATAGAGTGTCAGCTGAATGTAGTCAATCGGACAGAAAGCCTGATCCACTTTTTCATTGATGAGCATTAGTTCAACAATTTCATCGACCAATTCACAGGTGATGGACGAAAATTTATCATTTGTGGCATATTTGCGAACTGCGGAATGGGTTATGTTTCTCAGATATCTCCAACTTTTTCCATAATCAGCGAACAGAATATCAGTTCCTCTTTCATTGCAAAACATTTTGACTGCAAAAGGGGACAGAATTTAATGAAATGAATAAACTTATCTATTATTTACTGAAAGGTATTTGTGGTCTTCCAGCGAAAGCACTCATATTGAATGCCTTCTTCGCTAACTCCAAATCATGAATGAAAACCATTGGATTGTTTCCCAACCAAAACGTATAAACCGGACCATATTTGTCGCTAATTGTTTGCATTGATTCTAAGGGATGACATTTGGAAGACTTCAGTTCTGTTAGAAAAACACAAATTAAATAAAATTAAAGTTTTGAATATCTTTCAAAACTAACTCCAAATGTTTCCGATCACAGGCACAGGGGTTGGCCCTCTGGGATAGTCACCGACTTTCGAGTAAAAATATTTGAGAAATAATATTAAGTAAATAATTAAATAAGAAATGAATAGAATTATAAATATTTCAAACATTTTAATTGTTTCGGTAACTCGTCTTAAATCCAAATAATAACTGATTTTAAATATCAGACAAAACATCAGAATAATCATAATTTACAAGAAGGACAAAGGCTATAATGTTTAATCTTTTATATTCATTACCTTGGTGCACTAAATTTTAAAGTTTAGAACAAGAAATTATTTAGATAATAAGACATAAATTTAAAGATCATATAATCTCTTAGTTTATCTTAATTTAGAATTTTATTTATTATTTCCAATGAAAGTATTAAACGAATAATACTTTGATTGATTGATAACTTTTATAAAATATTAGCTACAAATCGATTCTATCAAAATCTAATTTATGTGAATTATTGAACCAATAAATTAAAGGTAACTCTTATATATCAAAAATTAAAAATAGAGAAATAATTGATAATTTCTAAAAAGCAAAAAAAAAATTACTATCAAAAGAGTGTTAATAATTTAGTATACCGTATAATCTATAATAATAATAATATCATAAATATTTTCTGTTTAACTGTTAAAAAGTCGCAAATCTATTCAAGCTTATAACTGATGGACAAAAGTGAATCAATAAATGATACCTTTTTTTAAAAAGGTTTAAATTTTAAACCATTTTTTATTATTGCAAGATTAAATTTCTTTACTTGATAATAAGTTTCTTTTTAAAGTTTAAAAATATTGCCAAATAAAGAAATTTAATCTTGCAATAATAAAAAAAAATGGTATAATTGAGGGTCAGATCATAATTCTGGTGATAATTTTAAACTCTTTCTTTACTTCATTACACAATTAAGTTGTTTGTTATCTGATTGCAGTCAAATTGCAGTCAAATTAAAAGAAAATGTCCAAACAGTGTATTTTCAAACAACTTAATGCTTTTCAGATAATATTGGATAAGAGATTAGATTTCAACCATTCTTTAAATAAATTAATATTTGATTGTGATTTTGATATGAATTGAATTTTGAAAAATTGGCGCATAAAAGGACTTCTATATGTGGTAACAAATAATTGATCATGATTCAACATTCATAATTAAATACGACAATAATATCAATTTAAGAAACAAAATTAAAGTAATATTATGACCATAACTTTTTGCACAACTGTTATTTCTGTAGGACTTTAAGAGTTGATATTGTCTTGTTATTTTTTACACGATAACTTTTTCCTGTTAACCCTGATATCTTTCTAAGTATTTTCCACTTAATTCTCTCCTTATTAGGCCATACATTAATTCCATACCTGTCCATTAACATTGATTTTGATGCGGAAAATCAGTTTATTCTGTTTTAAACAAAAAATCTTTGATTTAAACTAGTCTCCGAAAAGTGACCAAAAATTAGCCCCGTTCACTCCCGGTTCCCTGACAACTTTTCCCATTCACTCCCTAACCCCGGCAGGGACCCCGGGCCGGGATCCCTGAAAACCCCGTTAATCCCGTACCA
>JAQIXD010002062.1:0-11740 GCA_034699985.1 Minunthozetes semirufus | reverse complement strand
ATTACTTTAATTGCAGATTAAATAGAATGACTTTTTTTCGTCGAGTTCGCAGTGTTGGGCATATTTTCGAATTGAGGGGGTATACGGGTTACAAATCTGTGCTATTTCACCCAGAATTTTCATAGCATTATCCAATTGACAAAATAATTGCAATAAATAAAATAATACAGCAAGGTATTGTAAGATTTCGTGAATTTAGTGGGTTTTTATGGGAGTCCACCTGTGCAACCCTGAATTCTTGTTATATAATTTTAAGCTATTAATGCATAACAAACATAATAACTAATAATAGTCTTAGTTTTGACAGTTTTTTCTAATCGGAGCAAAAAAGCTCGAATCAATGCCCATATTTTTTGGCAAAGAAGAAGGTTATTCTCAGAATTAGATGTCTCTGGTAATCGACATTCACTGAAAAACTGCTCAGAATTAGTGTCAAACATGAATAAAGAAAAATCTGTTCTTTGAAGTCTATCTCAAGAATTTTTTCAGTCAATAATCGAGTCTTTGATTCAGAAATACATAAAAGTTTTTGTTATATTTTGTGACACTTTTTGTAACTTTTTATTCAATGAATTTTCAAAAATCGTTTTTCTGATCAAAAACGAGTGAAATTGAATTTCGAGTGAATTCTTATCAAATGATCCATTTATAGACTTATCTATCAACTCGTGAATAAATATTAAAACTATAAGATGACCATGATCAACTGGATTAAACTTTGCCATATTGTTATCGCCTATTATATGACTATTTTTATAATCAGTATTAATGGCAAAAGTATTTTATACGGAAAAAGTATCATTGAATTGAACGGGAATATCAAAATTCCAGTATTTCTGTGAGTTTTTTTCAATTTACAAATTATTTTAATGAATTTACCTATATGTTTTATCTATTTTTTAATTAATTGATACTTCGCAGAATTTTATTTGAGTCATTTATCAAGGTTATTGCCAAAAACCTCCATGAAAAAATTATTGACATGATCAAATGAATTATACCGGTCCCATGTTATCAAATCTCAAAATTGTTTGGTGAAAATGAAAATGAATAGATTAATTTCCATTTTGCCGGCTCATTTTTAATGTTAATAAAGTTTTTTTTTAATTTAAAAATTATCTAGATTAATAAATATTCTCAACAAATTTTAAACTAATTTGATAAATGATAAATGATCATGTTAAATTAAGTATAGATATTGACTAACAATTGAATGGTTGTATTTGTAGACCAATTTCATGGCTGATTCACGACATTCATAGCGCGAAAATGATTGGCCAGAAGTCAGATGCAAACGATATGATGACTTCGGATATGACTCCAGACATGAACGGAAACTTTGAGAGACAGCCTTCGGATGACAAACAGGAGACGTCCGGAACTCCCCATAGAATAACGAATAGAGTGTCAGTCACTCAACACATCTCTGAGAAGCCAAACAAACAAGACTTGACTAAAAAGGAAGAGCCAACCAAAGGAAGGCCACAAACAATGAAAGATCCATTACTACAGACCGAAGATATGATGAGATACAGTCTGTCCTCGAATTTCAATACAAATAAGGATTCAATTAATTTGAAAACTTTTCCCACAAAAGGGTTGGAATCAAATCAACAGAACTTTATTGCAAAACAACGGCTCAGAGACGAGATTATGTATGAGCCGGACGTTTGGCCCAAAGAGGCCGACCCTCTGTTCACCACAATTGAAATCTATGAAGTGCCCGGTGCTGGCAATTATATGGAATCATCCAGCAATAGGACAGCTGTTCATAAAGCGCCCGATGAGACGATCGACAAAAAAGATGACAAATTGAAAATTCGGTTGAAATCCACGAAGAATAAAGAGTCAAGGTCAAAGCTCAAGGCAACCAAGGTCAAACAGGCCAAACTACGGCAGCCCATGGCCTCAGAATCAAAGGTCATTCACTCAAAGGTCACTCAATCCGGGGTCAAAGTATTGAAAAACGCAAAATCAAATTATTTTAAGAATTACCGGAGAACTGATAAAAACAAATTCAATATTTAAATGACCATGATACTTATTGATAATATTGATAAAAATGAATACAATGATATATTTTTAATCAAAGTATTAGATTTGGAATTTTAAACAATTACCTAGTTGTTTTTAAATTACGATTTTCCTAAAATACGAATTGATAACTAATTGAATTACCAGATAATAAAACTATTTAAAATAGAATTTCCTGACTTCACCATGCTATTTTTTAAAAAGATTCCGTTTTTTCAGAAGGATTATCATGGTGAGTTTACTTATTTAAATTAATTCATTGACAAACTATAAAACTGGTTGGGTTGAGAGTAGCTTGATAATTTTTTTAACCATTTCCGCTAACCTAAATAAATGCTAATTTTGATATTTCTTTTTTTTTGAGCAAGATTAATTGAATAAATTAAAACACAGTTTGGGCTTATCTATGAAAATAGCTGACCTTATTAATCTAAAGATAAGGGAGAGAATAAAGTCTGGGTTTTAAAAATAGACTGAATAAGTTCAATGAATAGCGAGACGAGTGTCCAATAGATGGCGCCGAAGACCAGGTGTTAAAAAAGAGACACAAAATTGCATTGAAATACACGTCAATAGTTTTGGACATAAAATCAAAACTCAAATCTCTTGTGACTGTAATTAATATAATAAATAGTTTAGACTTTATTTTATTTATTTAATTGTTTTAAAGAGTTTTTAAAAATTTTCGCCGATATTGTCCTCATTTTAATCGCTCTTCTGAGACATCCGAGTTCATAATGGGCATCAAGAGACGGACGGGAACTACTAAATCGCCGCCAATACTGTCACACGAGTTCGTGATCGCAAATCATGCGGATATTGTCTCCTGTGTGGCGATGGTGTTCGTCCTCTGTCTCCTATTTCAGGCCACGTCTCCGATCGCCACTATGTTTGTCGCAATTCAGCACAATATCACTGATAGTAAGCCATTCTTCATCTTCGATGGATTGACTCATTCAGGGTTTGGCAAAACTAAGACTCAAAATAGTTGTATGGCCTCTTACCATAAGCTTCTTAATGAACACTGGATTTGAACCTTAGTTTTGTTAAACTTTATGTTATACTAAAGACTAAGTTTTAATAATGATTTGTCTCTCAAAACAGTATTTACATCAGAAGTGGTTCACTACACATATGGTGTCAAAGACTTTTGTATTGTGTTCTTCTATTTCTTAATCTCGATTGTAATGCATGCCGTCATCCAAGAGTATCTGCTAGACGTAAGTCACTTAAAAAAAACATGTCATACCTGTCCTCTCCATATGGAGGACGAGTTCCACGTATTTCATAGGCTTTTGATTCAATCGATAGTCAGATCTCTTGAGGGAAATGATTTGATTCAAAGAAATCATTCGATTATTACAAAAGAGTTTTTGTTTTAATCAAAGATTTCCTCAAAAATTGGGTTTAAAACAGTTTTACAATAAATGTATTGAAAAGTGTTTTAAATATAAAACTATTGATAGCTTTCAGGCATTAAATACCGGTTTTCCTAACCATAGAAAAGCAAAACAATGTTTCAGATATTGGATCAAAAGTCTTAATACAGTTTTCAATAGAGATTTGGTTGAATTGAATCAACTTTTCGGTGATTTTCGGCTAATTTTTTTGGTAATTATTGCAGAAAATCAATCGTAAGCTCCACTTATCAAAGATCAAACACTCAAAGTTCAACGAAAGTGGACAGTTGTTGATATTCTTCTTGGTGTCACTGGTCTGGGCCGGTGAGATAATCCGCAGGGATGGCTATCTGACGTCAATTACGAAATTATGGGCCGACTATCCCCACAATGAGATGACTTATTTGTTTAAATTCTATTTCATAATACAAATCAGTTATTGGTTGCACGCCTTCCCTGAGCTCTACTTCCAAAAGGTCAAGAAAGACGAGATGGCTGCCCGAATCACTTACGCCACTCTCTATCTTATATTCTTTACCGCTGCCTATGCTCTCAAGTAATATACCTTTTTTGATGGCTTTCCCTTTAATTCTGATTCGAATTCTTGAGTCTCTTATCTCTTGAGGACTTGTTTTCTGAAGTTCTGATTAGATTAGAGTTTAGACAACCTTTCGGTTGAGCTCTTCATTCAACTGATAATGTGTTTCACTCTTCAGTTGAGATATATTTCGAATCAGAATTAAATTCTTTACTCATTTTATCCGATATTTTGATTGTTATTATTCTGTCCACAGTTTTACGCGGATTGCGATCTGTCTCTCAGTTCTTCATTACTCTGTGGAAGCGCTCTTCCATTTGTCGAGACTCTTGTACTTCGGGGATAAACTCCAAATCGTTAAATACAGGTATGATTTCGAGCACAACATAATTGAATGCCTCAATTGATATGAATTATTCTGTGCTTCAGTTTCAAGCTGTGGAACGTACTCTTCGTTTTGGTACGTTTGGGCTCAATAACACTCTCAGTATTAACCTTTTGGTACGGATTAGCCACACACCAGACCACACAACTGAGTGTCGCCGAAGGAAACTTCAATACAAAAGTGATTCGGTAATCATTTTTGACTTTTAGAACAAACCCTGTCTTCAGTGACTGACTACAGGTCCACTTCCTTTGAACCAAACCTTAATATCTGAGTGATTATGGATTGATCTCTAATTGATTGTTGTTTTTGGTCTTAGAATCAATTGTTTGGCCGCCATATGTCTTCTGCAGTCGTGGATGATGTGGAAGTTCATTAACTTCCACTTAAGACGAATGCGGGAGAAGGCGGCCGAAGCGGCTGCCCTTAAGAAGAAGGGCGCCGCCGGCATCAGGAAGAAGGCGCCCAAGAAAGAGCCTAAAGAAGACGTGAGCGAACTGCCAGAAGTTGATCAGAACACTAAGAAAGGTCTAATCCATCGGCCAAATAAGGCGTCGCCTAAAGTCAAGTAATGATTGGATAAAAAGATAGGAATTTATAACAAATCGCAAACAAATTAATCTATGAATCGACGAATTATTCGCTATTTTATGCTTTAAATCAATTGTTTTTTCAGTTTTCAGAGTATTTTCTCTATTTTTATTCGTTATTCTTCTCTTTGGGACTGTTTTTCATATGTTTTCCTCTTTTTTTTGGACAGTTTATCGGTCTTTGGTTTATTTACACCTCTTTTGCACCAAAATTTTCAATTATTTTTGTATACATTTTATTGAGATTTAACTCAATTTTTAGTTTTATTTGAATTTATTTGTCTTTTTTGTTATGTTTTCCCAATTATTCTGTTCTTCTATTTGTTTAATCCTATTCTGAGTTCATTTTTACCCCTATTTTCGGTTAATTTATCCCTAATTTGGATGAAAAGTGAGTTTTATTTACAAAATTAGGGCTTATTTTGTAATTCGTTTGAATTGTTTGGACTTTTATCTCAACTTTGAATTGAATTCGAGATTAAAATCAAATTAAAAATCGATTTTTAGTTTTATTTTTGCTATGATTTTGAAAGAATGTATTTAATGACAAACAAATGACAACTCATTTGAATGTTTTTCTCGGTTTTGCATTTTATGCCTCAATTTATGTCATTTTCCAGTGTTTTGTCACAAATTTTTGAGACTGTATTTACATTTATACTCTATTTTTGCCCACTTTTTGTCCTAAAATTGTCATAAATTGTCGAAAATATGTTCCGTTTCTGTTATAAGTCTAACAAATCTATAGTTTAACTGAATTTTGTGGCGAAAAACCATTGGATTTGAAATTTTGGCGGAATTTTCATAAACTGATTACAAAAACAAATTATAAAATCATTTTGTATTTTAAATAAAATAATTATTGAATTGAATTATCTGTCTTTTATTGGGGTTTAAAGGGAGGGAAGGGTAGGTCCCTCTCCGAAAGCGATTTATAAGAGGTTTATAATGATTAGCAGTCATTGATTACAATCTAATTCACAAAACATTGAATTAAAGTTTTTATTAGTTTTCAATCAATTCATAGCCTTTCTCTCCAAATTGTCGATCGCCTGAAGAAGTGGAAGCATTATTGAGTGATACTTCGATGGATTAGATTCCGCTCTTTCAAGTTTGCAATTAGTGGTTCCCTTTCCGGTCTCTTCTTCCAAGACAGCAACGATCTTCTTCCAGATACTGTTATTACTCGCTTCAACCGAGTGTTTAGCCTCAGCGTTGTCTGAATAAAGGGCCAGCAGTTCGTCGCAGAACTTTGTTAAATAGCTAAGTATGGAATCATAGGGTCAAACATTATCAACAAAGTGATGGTCAAATTGGAAGCATTTGTTAAATGCTTACCAAATAAGTTCGGGAAAAGTGATGTTCGTATCATTTTGTGCCGCATTATTTAGAACAGTTTGAAACCCATATCTTATCTTCTTTGCACTTTCCGTGTGTTGGTTCATACTCTTCGCTATTCTGATCGCCTTTTCTCCCTCTCCTTTCTTCAATAGATGACATCCTTCTCTGGCCTCACTCGTCAGTTGAGGTAATAATGATTTTCCTATTTTATACATCATTCCATTGAATAGAGCCAGCATACGATCCTTCTCTTTTGTCAAAACAATTTCCTCGTATCTATTTATTAACACTGATTTTGTTAAAATAGTATGTGTTTGGCAAACCTTTAACTTACTTCTCGCACAAATCTTTCAATTTGTTGATATCATCCTCATAGGGATGAGTTGGGTCTCCAATTTGGATGATTTGCGATGCGATCCTATCCAGAACGGTTTCCACCTCCGATTTATCAGCATAGCTTTCTAATTAAATTGTATTTATACTTTTAAAAGCCTTATTTGCATTGATTTTACCTGTTATTGAATTATAAAACAATATTATTGTTAACAGAATCGGCAAAATTTCGGCCATTATTTTGATTTTGGAAAAAAACCAATAAAATTGTGACAAAAAAAAAGTTAGAAAATGATTAAAATTGTTTATAAAACTGTTCTCTCATATTTGACTGTCATATCCCATAGACTCGCTTAACAAAACGCTAAAACCTGATCAATTAACAAAATCCAATCTGTGCATCAATAAGGGCTGTCCTATAAACTTGGAAAACATTTCAAATTCAATTATTAAAATATTTAAAATTAATTAACAATTGTAATAATATCTGCAAAATAAGATCGTTGAGTAGTAAAGTATCTTGCACATAAGAAAAATGTACCCTAATTTCAAAGGGGGATTTTTTGATGCTAATCCCCTCCTTTTTGATCATCCTTTGGTTGCAAATGAAAATCAATTTAATGCAGTTTTTATTGAATTTATTGATTAATTTCAATATTTTTTGCAAAGAATTGAAAATTATTTAATCATTTATTTGAAACCAATTTTATGAATGAATTACTTCTTTTTCTCCAAATTTTCTAACGCTTTGAGAAGAGGAACGACTGAAGAGTTGAGTTCTGTTGAAGGGTTAGTCTCTGTTGGTGTCAATTGACAGCTTGATTCTCCCTTTCCCTTCTCCTTTTCAATGACTTCGATAACCAAATCCCAAAACTTTTTATTATTTTCTTCGACAAATTCTTTAGTGTAGGGGTGATCCGAATACAGAGTTAATATCATTTCTTGATATTTCTTGATGTAACTTGTGTTTTGAATAAAATTAATCATGGTTAAATATTTATTAATGAGTCACGAGAAAACTAACCAGACAATATCAGCAAAAGTAGCTTTCGTGTCTTCTTTCATGGCTTCTGTTAGGGCTGTCATAAATCCGAAACGTATTTTCTTGGCCTCTTCCACCTTCTTGTTTAGTTCTTTAGCCCCTGTTATCACTTTCTCTTCGTGACCACTCTTGAGATATTCACAATCTTTTCGGGCCTCTTGGCTTAATTGAGGAATCATCCATTCAGCAAGTTTCTTTTTTAATCCATCCAAAAAAGGAAGGATCTTATCCCTCTCCTTTTCTAATTCGGAGGTTCCATATCTAGTTAAATAGTAAAGGTTAAAGGTATACAGTGTAGTGATCCTGTATTTAGACTGACTTTTCGCAGAGCTCTTTCAATTTAGAGGCGTCCTCGTGGAACAGGTGTGTGGGATCTCCGACTCGGATCAACTGTTGCGCGATTGTGTCCAGAATTATGTCCATTGTACCCACTTCGCAGTTTGTGACTGCATTATGTGTGTTATTTACAGTAATTTAAATTGAAATAACTTACCATCAACAATTAATACAATTAGGAGTAAAAACTTCAGCATTTTTGACAATTTCGGAGAACTTTACTCAAAAAATATTGAAATCAAATTAATTAAAATCAAATCTGTTTTTAAGTGACACGAAAGCCAGCAAATAGTTGGTTGAAATTTGATCTTGATTCAATTGATTCAATTCTTTATTCAATTGCGAAATGATAAAAAGGAATTTGAAAACAATTTTCAAGAATTATCACCATCATACATTTTTTTAACCAATAAAATAATTTGCTATAAATAACTAAACTTGATTAAATAACTTTTATTATTCAAGTTACAAGATATACAAGATATAAATACTGTATTAGAACAAGAATGCGAGTTATTTAAATTAATTATGTTCCAAATGGCACAATTATCACCTTGCTCAGACGGAAATTTTTGAATTTATCTCGTATTTTTGATATTCCTCTCTCAGTTTCTCTCTGTTTTGTTGGTCTTTCTTACTATTGATAATTGGTTTGACTTTTAATAAGAGTATAATCAGTGCAATGGCTCTGAAAATGAAGAATTGAAAGACAAGAAGATATAGATTTTTGTATAGATCCCAGTCTTCGATGTCTAATATGAACAGAATATAAGAGAACTCTCTGTCTGAACAGCGGCCCAACCCATAGAAGACAATCATAACCGACTCTATCAGTAGCTTAAGTGACACCAAATTACTGAGCGCTTGAAGTGAATAATGAAGTTCTTTGATTGGTATCAAAACATTGCTAAACATAAATGAGAGGATAAATATCCCGAAAAGTATAAACACTCCAATCCTGGTGTTTTCGGCCGTCAAAATGCCCAACACGTGACCCACACTCTGGACTTCTAGGGCTCCGATCGTGAGGAACACCATATACTGGAATAGCATACTGTTCTCGGCTTTATAGATGTCCACAACATATGAGAAGCATATTATAGTAAATATGTTTGGAATCAGTTCTACGATAGTCTTCGCCCAATAGAATACACCTGTGCTGTACCAACCTATTCAATGGATTGTATTCTTGTAATTAATTCTGAATAAATGTTGATTGATAACTGTCTTACCATTCCTGTGCTCGTTATAGAATATTTTGATGTCGAGTGCAAACGATAGTATAGTTCCGGTCAAAGTGAAGAATACCACACAAATCATGATATAAAAGTTGAATTTCAAATTAGTGGCCAACCATTCCTCGTCTTGTAGTTTAGTCTCAGACTTAGTGCACGTATTGTTGAAGTCATCATCAAAGCTGACACAACCCGAAGGTATACCAATGTTTGGTTTAAACATAATTCGCAATAAAATACCAAATAATATGAAAACAAAGAACTGAAACAAATGTATTTTCCAATAGAATCGCAAGTTATAAGTCATTCCCCGGCTTAAGAGTAGCCATAAGTCCCAGAAGTAGAACCTCTTTGACATTCTATTGATTCCATCAGCATATTCTCGCAATTCATCTGAGGAACGGCTATCGATTACAGCCTTTTCGTAGATTTTAGTTTTCTCGACCATTTTTTCGACATTTTTATCGTTGAATTGATTGCAAGAATATTTGAGAAGTACTTCGATTGGTAGCTGTGCTTTCGTGCATTGAATGCCACAGTCGGTCAAGTGTTGGGGTAGTTCTTGAGGTCGACCACTATATACACAGTGACCTCCTTTTGATAAAACATATAACTTATCAAACAAATGGAGTAAATCAGTGTTCGGCTGATGTATTGATGTTATGACACAAATGTTGTGATTCTTTGATAATCGCTTCAAGACTTTGATTATCTGAAAGAAGAAAACAAATTAAGAACAAATATTAATCAATTATTTTGAAGTATTACCACATCTGCGGCATTACTGTCGAGACCACTCGTCGGCTCATCGATACACAAGAGGTTTGGCAGAAAACCTGCGGTCATTTCCATCGCAATAACGAGTCGTTTCTGTTCGCCTCCACTGCAGTCCTCGACATTTGTATCGGATGTATTGCTTAATAAAAGTTCACTCATAATATCCTGGGTGTTCTTCGTGTGGTCAAAACTTTTGTCTGAATTTTTCAATTTTGATGCGTAAGTGACCGCTTGTTTGGCTGTGAGTCCGGTCAGAATGTGGTCCTTTTGGTTCTGAGTTATAAAACATGTTTTGATTTTTCTGTAATGACTTAAAAGTATTTTTGTCTCTGAAGTCAAATACTCTGAATATAAGTCATTAATAGTGTTTAAAAGTGTTGTCTTTCCCGCACCGGACGGACCCATAAGTGCATTGATTGTTCCAAATTCAAAGAATCCATTAATTTGTTTCAATATAACCTTCTGTTCGGCGAACAAAGTCTTAGGGATAGCCAGTGTTAAGTCATTCCACGCAATACTTATTAATTTCTTTTGATTTTCATTATTATTATCATTTGATTCAGAATCTGAGTCTAATTCATCGAGTATGTCATCGGTCCTCTTCATTGAATATACTTTGGTTACTGCAATACTCATTTTTCTGTCAAAGAAAACCTTGTTCTTTCCCTTTGCCATACTTTTGTTATTGTTGTGATTCATTTCAAATGAATTATCAACACTTTCAGGTCTTTTCTTCTTTGTAAAAATGCTAAGTTTTAACCTTGTTTCTGTCTTCAAATACAGTGTGAGAAGAGATAGTAATCTTGTTAATATGAAGTACCCCAATAACTTGTAGATATTGATGGCTAATTGTCCGTCATTTAAGTCATATTTTAAGAAAATGACTGACTTTTCCTGAGCTGAACACCGGTTGAGTCCATAAACTAATATAAGCGCCGAATCGAAGATGTATTTCGGAAACGTATAGTCACTAAGACGTTGCAAAGGGAGCGGGAGGTCGGATATCGGGACAAAAAAGTTGGCAAATGCGCACATAAAGGACACTATGGCTATCGCAGTGATAATAGCCAGTTGTGGTGAGTTTTGCAAAATTGTTCCGGTTATGTGACCAATTCCTTCTGCGATAACAAATCCAAGAGTAACCACTAAAACATATCCTAAAAGCCGTTCCGTCTCTAATAACTGTCCGGTTCCGTAGTATATGACAGCGCTGTATGCGATGCCATATATAATAGTTGGCACAATCTCTACAAAATCTTTGGCCCAGAAGTAGCTTCCAGTGCTGTACCATGCTAAAATAAAATTACCAATCAGATTATGAATGTATTTTTAATTACACCACTAATTAATTAATGAAATGAGACAAACAATTTTGGTGTTCGTAGTAGAATAACTTGGCGTCAAATGTGTAGGCTATTGCAGAGGTGCACAGGTGTGTGAAAAGTATCATTTGAGAGATGAAGAACAAAAAGTTCTGATTTTGAAAGAGTAAGGTATCGTCTTCTAGTTCTTTGAGACACGTGTTGTTGCCTATAGTGTCCGGATTGAAACAGGCACTGGGTTTGCCGATGTCCTCGTTGAACATCTTGCAAGAAATGGCACCGTATCCGACGTAAAATATAAATTGTATCAAGATTAATTTCCATTGCCTTATGTATAGCTGGATCATTGTTCTCAACAAAATATACCACAAATCCTTCAAATTAAATGATTTACTCTTTCTTTTCAA
>JAQIXD010002061.1:0-11746 GCA_034699985.1 Minunthozetes semirufus | reverse complement strand
CTTTATCCTTTGGGGAGAAATGGAGTTCCTCGAGATATTTCCAATTATATCCTTTTCTTGGCTTCTGATGAATGTTCTTGGATTACAGGAATCAATTTCTTGGCTGATGGGGGTATTCTCAATGCTCCAATGCCTAAGATCGACCTATCTGCAATTCCTAAATAATTATTCAAGATTATTTGAATATGAATGTGGTTAATCTCTAAATTAAATATTATATTCTCATATTTTATTTTATTGAATTTGATCTATCAATGTTAACTTAATAATTTCAATTGTATTAAATGAATAAACGTTGGTTTTAATGAGAATAAAATTATCTTCAAAATTTAGTTGTGATTTCATATTAAGTTTAACTTCAATTTCCATATTTTAAGTTAATCTTTGAAAATGATGAGGAAATTGATTCTTGTTTTATCTTTTCAAAAGAGTTGTCATAACATTTTTTAAAGGTTAGACCTATTGAGTAATACAATGTACAATACAATTAAGAATACAATGTGCAAGGTCAATACAAAAACACTTATTTTGAAGTGAAATGTATGAAATTATCTGACAGAGGAAAGCGAAAAATGTCCTTGGTTAGGTATAAGTGCTCCCAAACTGTATAAATAGTAAGGAAATGTATAATTCAATCCATTAATCATCGATCAGTTGTTAAATAAATTATTAAAAGTCAACAAAACTTTGAAAAATGTCTGCAAAAAGAGATTTCAGCGGAAAAGTTGTGTTAATCACTGGTTCCAGTTCTGGTATCGGAGCCGACGCGGCTCAAGAGTTTGCGAAAGCTGGCGCACAGGTCGTCATCACTGGTCGTAATCAACAAAAGTTGACTGAAGTGGGAAAACAATGTTTGAAAGTATCACCAAAAGGTATGAAACCATTGGAAGTGGTCGGAGATGTCAGCAAAGAAGAGGACTGTAAGCGTCTTATTGACTCTACTATCAAATCATTTGGAAGACTCGATGTTTTGGTGAACAACGCCGGCGCCGGTATAAGCAGTCATATCACAGATCCAAAAATCTTGGAACAATTCGACACTAATATCAGAACCAATTTGCGTTCAGTAATACATTTGACTCATTTATCGGTTAAACATTTGGAGAAAACTAAAGGAAATATAATTAACATCTCGAGTGCGGCCGCACTTAAACCTGTAAGTTATAAATGAGTGTTGTGATGGACTATAATTGATGGTTGATTTTAATCTTAAAATTTTACTTAATTCAATAGATGGCAAATAATGGTATTTATTGTTTGGGAAAGGCTGCTCTGGATATGTTTACAAAGTGCACAGCCCTAGAATTGGGACCAAAGGGAATAAGAGTGAATGTTATTAAGTATGTTTTGAAATTTTTTAAAATTGTTTTTATTATTTAATTATTGATTTTGATTTCAGTCCCGCAGGAGTTCGCACTAATTTCATGGGTGCGATGGGTTTGGATGCAAAGACCAGTAATGCTATTCTGGATAGCATTGAAAAAGCCTACCCTTTGGGAAGACACGGAAATCCTCAAGACATCTCCAATTATATTCTTTTCCTGGCGTCCGATGAATGTTCCTGGATAACTGGTATCAACTTCTTGGCTGATGGCGGCATTTTAAATGCTCCCGTTCCTGAGCTCAACTTATCAGCAAAATAATTACAGATTTATTCTTATAATTTGATTGATATTTTAGCTTGATTAAATTCTTCAAAAAATTTATAATGTTAATTGAATTTTAGAAATTCTTTTGACTAATTTGTTAATTGTCTATTACTTGTTAAAATTTTCATTTATTTCAATTAAATAAAATACATTTATTAAAAAAACAATAGTTTTTATGGATAAGTTATTTTATTATATTTCTAGTATTTAAAAGTGACTTGCGTGGTTTAAAGCTTGAATTCAAACTGTGAATGTAATCCTTTATCCCATATCAGATTTAAAGAGTATATTCAACATGTTATAATTATTGATTCAAATGCGTTCAAAAGGTCTGGTTATCTCATTATAAAAGAATAGATTAATTTTATTCTAATATTTAATTTATCTCAAAACATCATTACGTTTAAGTGCAGACGCACTTTGTTTTAATGAGAAATATATAAAAGAGACAAATGCCCTTGATCAATACACTAGCTGTTAGACTGCAGTAGAATAATAATAATTCGTAATTCTAATATTCATTTGTGAGTATATCATCAAAATGACAACAAAAAGAGATTTCAGTGGAAAAGTTGTGATAATTACGGGTTCCAGTTCTGGTATCGGTGCTGTCACTGCTGAAGAATTTGCGAGAGCCGGAGCGCAGGTCGTTATTACCGGACGTAATGTCGAGAATTTAGCAGAAGTGGGCAAAAAGTGTTTGAAGGCCTCACCAAAGCGTTTGAAACCTCTGGAAGCGGTCGCAGACATTAGTAAAGAAGAGGACTGTAAGCGACTCATTGACTCAACTATTGAAAAGTTGGGACGACTCGATGTTCTCGTTAATAATGCGGGAGTTATAGCTCTCTCATCTATCGAAAATCCGAATATTCTGGAAACCTTTGATAAAGTGGTTCAAACAAATCTTCGTTCAGTAATATATTTGACTCATTTATCGGTCAAACATTTGGAGAAAACCAAAGGAAATATTATTAACATTTCAAGTGTTCTTGGAATTAAGCCGGTAAATACATAACTTATTTGTTAAATATTTGTTCAGTACATTTAATTTTTACAATTAGAGTGCTGCAACTGGCATTTATTGTTTAACAAAAAGTGCCCTGGATATGTTTACTAAATGTACGGCTCTTGAATTGGGTCCGAAAGGAATTCGCGTTAATGTTGTGAAGTATTCAATAAATTTATTCAAAAATTTCTTTGAGTTTTAAAAATATAATTAATGTTTAGCCCAGCAGTGGTTCGAACTAATTTAGGTGTGGCCGCCGGTATGGATCAAAAGACATACGATGGTATGTTGGCTAAAGCTGTCGCTGACTATCCTTTGGGACGGACTGGAGAGCCAATAGATATTGCAAATGCTATATTGTTTCTTGCATCAGACGAATGTTCCTGGATAACTGGAATTAATTTTGTGGCAGATGGTGGCCGACAACATAAATAAAACAACCAATATCTCGGAATAAATAAATAAAATCTGTATTAATTATTATTTGAACTTTCAACTACATCTCTAAAAGTTAGAATCTAGCTTGTTCACTTTAAAACAATAAACATGTCTTTGAATTAATCCTTAATTAATCAATGCATAATAAATTTATCTTTCAAACTTTTTTTTAATGGTTTGAATTAATCATTAATTATTAAAATTGAGTCAACTTTTGAAATGATATTTAGTTTTTCACAAAATAACATAATAATGTATCGCATAATAAAGTGCATTTGCACTCACAATTATATAAAAGAGACAAATGTCCTTGATCAACTCACTTAGTTTTAGACTGCAGTACAATAATATTCTTTTGTCAGAATTATATAGAAATGACAACAAAAAGATATTTTAGCGGAAAAGTAGTGATAATCACTGGTTCCAGTTCTGGTATCGGAGCCAAAGCTGCCGAAGAATTTGCAAAAGCCGGAGCAGAGGTTGTGATCACTGGTCGTAATCAGGAAAAGTTATCTGAAGTCGGAAATAAGTGTTTGAAAGTATCACCAAAAGGACTCAAACCTTTAGAAGTGGTCGGAGATGTCAGTAATGAAGAAGACTGCGAACAACTCATTAATAAAACGATTGAAAATTTTGGAAGACTTGATATTCTGGTGAATAATGCCGGTGTTGGAGCAGGGTTGTCTGTTGAAGATCCAAACATTTTAGATACTTTTGATAAACTGATCCGAACTAATTTGCGTTCAGTAATACATTTGACTCATTTATCGGTTAAACATTTGGAGAAAACTAAAGGAAATATTATTAACATTTCGAGTCTTCTTGGAATCAAACCGGTAATTAAATTTTTATCAACCAATCAAACATGCTCATTTTAAATCTAACCCCACTCTCTTATAAATTGAAAACATAAAGAGAGCCAGATCATTAATCTATGGTATGACAAAAAGTGCACTGGATATGTTCACTAAATGCACAGCACTTGAATTGGGTCCGAAAGGAATTCGGGTTAATGTCGTGAAGTATTTAATAAATATAATATTTTTGAAATTCAAGTAATTTTTTGAAATAATTTTCAGTCCGGCTGTGGTTCGCACTAATTTTGGTGTCGCTATGGGAATGGAGCAAGCACAATTTGATGCTTATATTGAACAGAGAGTGAGTGCATACCCACTGGGAAGAGTTGGAGATCCCATAGACGTGGCCAATGTTATCTTTTTTCTTGCTTCTGAGGAGTGTTCGTGGATTACCGGAATCAATTTTGTAGCGGATGGGGGTCACCAACTATCACCAAATTTTTAATTTGATAAATGTCTATAAACTTTAGTTACTTTGAAATTAATGTCAAAAAAGTGAAAACAGTTTAAAATTATAAATAAAGTACCAACAGATTATCATTGATAAGTTATCAATGAATCTCATTCTTTCAATTGATTTATTCAATCAGAAAAGCTCACATTAATGTGATAGTACAGGTGATAAAAGTTCTTTTTTGAAGTGAATTATCATTTTTATAAAACAGATTATTCATGACCTTGTTTGATTCACTGTAATATTCTGCACTTAACTACAAAGCAATAAAAACCAACTGATTCTTGAATAACATTTCATTTTTTAATAATTCTCAAACACTTTGTCAGCAAAATGTCTGTCAAAAGAGATTTTAGTGGAAAAGTTGTGTTAATCACTGGTTCCAGTGATGGTATCGGTGCTGCCACTGCTGAAGAATTCGCGAGAGCAGGAGCACAGGTTGTTATTACAGGTCGTAATGTCGACAAATTAGCAAATGTAGGAAAAAAATGTTTGAAAGTCTCTCCAAAGGGACTCAAACCTCTTGAAGCGGTTGGAGATATCAGTAAAGAAGAAGATTGTAAGCGACTCATTGACTCAACTATTGAAAAGTTGGGACGTCTCGATGTACTCGTTAATAACGCGGGAGTTGGTGCTAGATCATCTATTGAAGACCCGAATATTCTGGAAACCTTTGATAAATTGATTCAAACAAATTTACGTTCAGTAGTTTATTTGACTCATTTATCGGTCAAACATTTGGAGAAAACTAAGGGAAATATTGTTAACATTTCAAGTGTTCTTGGAATTAAGCCGGTAAATTCATAAAATTAAAAATGTTTATTGAATTATTTGTTTTATTATCTAAATTCTTCAAATTAGAGCGCAATAACTGGCATTTATTGTACCTCAAAAAGTGCTCTCGATATGTTCACTAAGTGTACGGCTCTCGAATTGGGACCGAAGGGAATTCGGGTTAATATTGTGAAGTATTATATTATTTCTATTAATATATATTTGTGTTTAAAAATTGATTTATAGTCCAGCACAGGTTCGAACTAACTTTGGTGTGGCCGCCGGTATGGATAAAAAGAGCTACGAAGATATGTTGGATAAAAGGGGCGTCGAGTATCCTCTTGGCCGAGTTGGTGAGCCAATAGATGTGGCCAATACTATCTTGTTTCTTGCATCTGACGAATGTTCCTGGATCACTGGAATTAATTTTGTAGCAGATGGTGGTCGACAACATTAAATAAAACAATCAAAATATCGGAATAAAATTAATTTTGATAATTACTTCAAGTTTTGTATTTTCAATCTCTATCTTTCTCAATTTCAGACCAAGAATTTTACTCTTAAAATATATTTTTAATTAATCAGGCTATAAAAATAAGTTTACTTTTAAAATTAAAATTATCAAAACATTCTACTTTTATTCAAAAAGGTTTGTGTTTCGCTTACATTTGATTATGAGATGAAAATTAATTATAATTCAATTTTTGGAGGAATTGTTTGCTCTTGGGTTTCAAAATTGATTTCTTGGAAAAGAGACGGCTCTTCTTTCTTGATATCTCCTAACTTCTTGTGCGGTCTTTTCCATGTTTTCAAATCGAGCTCAAACCAGTCGATGTCATCGGGTATACCCAAGTCGTCGTACAGAAATGGGTTTGACTTCATATCCTTTTCAATCTGTTCCGTCAAATCGACATATTGGGCAAAATCTGGTTTAGGTCCTAGGTCTATTGATAGGACAGACACGGCTACATTTAAAACAGTTAGAATACTCCACAACATTTTGTTTGTTTGCTTCAAACGACTTGAGTCTAGAAAATGTGGAACTTTTGAAATTAACTTGTTATAAAATTAAATCTAGTTAGATGTGCTGGCTTATCGGGATTGGTGTAACACATCTGTGCATGATCATTTTATTTTATAGTGAATTATTATGAAGAAAAACAGTCGGACTAGTATTTGATCTAGACTAAAAAGTAATTAACATGAATATTTTTCCCCAATTTTATTATCGTTTTGATTCCATCTGTTTTGTCTATAAAAATTATATTACATAATAAAATACATTTGGTCTAGTTTAATTTTGAAGCAGTCCTATTTCTAAATTGGCAATATGACCAAGATTTAATTTCAAAATTGAATCCTTCATTATTTTGACAGAATTAGTTAAAAATCTAAATAATGTTATAATTTGGGCGAACCTTGCAATTATCAGAAACGTAAGGGCGCACACCCTGTAAATTTATTTCACAATTAATTTTCAAATTCAATACATACATTGTATTTCTAATTTTGGGATGAAATAATAGTAAATATGTTTTATGAGGGAACAGTTCATTAAACTTAATAAATACAATGAAATTCATTTACAAAAACATTTGTAAAAACTATTAATATTTGGAATATAGATGAATAGTATCATATTGTGATTTTGATTTTGATTGTGATGGTACCATTTGTATATCACAACTATTGTTCTAAACAAAAATAACAATTAAAAATAATTGAAGATTAATGTTAAATACCCACAAATAAAAGAAAATTGAACAATTTATTTAATTTTGTTGCCCATCTCTGAATAAAAGTTTGATATAAATTCGATGAATTCATCGTTTTTTTTCTCAAAAATTTTTTTTTTTAAATTATAATTATATTTTCAATAAAATTATGAAAACTAATATTTTTCAATTGATTCTCATTGGATTTGTGATTGTGTCTGTCAAATCGAAAATTATTGATAAGAGACAAGGTAAAAAAAATTATAAATGCTGGATTATTTTTTTAAAAAGATTTTATGATTACTAATTAACTTAATTATTCCTTAGATTTTGTGACAGATAAATTATGCATTCCTTATAGTTTGGCGAATGGGTTTAGTATTCCATGTAAAGCAATCTATCAAGGTGAATGTATTGACGGAAAATGCATTAAGCCAGAAGAGAATAAACCAAATGAACAAGTCTATGAACGACCAGGTAATTTACGTTTTATCTTAATTCTTTTCCTTTCTTTGGATCTTGTTTAATATTTAAATTCAAATTTATCATTTTATTAGAAAATTATGCTTGCAGTTTCATTAATCCTGTGATTGGAATTGAATGTTTACATATGGAATGCAAATGTAAGAATGATCAATGCTTCTGTCCTGGCAAAGCACCTACCACAAAAAAACCAGCTGAAGGTCAGTTAATTGCATTTCATTTTACTTTGAATTAATCAAAACATAAAGTTTGAAATCACTGATTGAATCAAAAATGATATAAATTATTTGATTAAATTCATTTCTTCACAGATTATTATAAATATCCAAGTAAACATTCTTGTGCATCTGTTCACGCTTCTGTACTCCCTATACCTATATGCTCGGTTAAATGTAATGGTGTGTGCAGGAATCAAATTTGCTATTGTCATGATAAACAAAATGAATAAAAATTTATGATAAATTGTGGTAATAACTCCATATTTGAATTATTCATTTATTATTTTATTTAAAATCAGATTTTTGTTTCAATTTTTCATTTTTTTTAATCAAGTTTTGTCTAAATTCCTCTAAAAAGCTAAAAATACAAAAATATTAATTATAATACGATTATTGAATAAAAATCATATGAAATGCATTACTCAAACTTCTCAAAATCATTAATACTTTTAACTAATCTTTGAATTAATTTTTGATTCTTTTGAATCAAAAGCAATAAATTGTTTGCCTTTCGTTCACATATTTTTTGTCGACTTTTCTCTTATTATATGTTTTTTTAGTCAAATTAATGCCTGTTTTGGGAGATATTTATTTAATGTCTATTCTCCTAACGATTCTTAACCCATATTAAGAGTCAGCCATTGATGAGAGGCCGGCTTCTACTCAACGGTTCCGTTTCGGAGCCAAATCTCCATTAAAGCGGAAAATTGTTTCAACAAATTATGATTATTCCGTTCATAAGGATGTGATTCTCCTCTCATTCTAATCAACAATATTTTGAAATCTATTCTCATTTAAGAATAGAAGCCGTAATTATCTCACAGAATAGGGCTGTGCTTCTGAAGGAAGACATTATTCTCATTCTGTGCTCTTAAGTGGTGAACCCCTTTTGCTTGTGAGACACTAGACATGGATTAATGATATCATTATTATATTATTTTGGATTTAATGTCTTTAGTTGTGACTCAACTGTGAATATAATTTAGGACTTAAATTGATGAGTGATATACCAATTATAGTCAGAGTGTAAGCCCAGTCGGTATCCATAGAAACCAAGATTAAATTGTTGTTCACTTAAATTGAGTGCAATTTTCGACTTAATTTTGTTTTTTACTATTCTTTCCATTTAATTAACAAATCCGTGATTTTATGACAAAATCTAATGGATTACAAACTTATCATAAAAATTTAAATTAGGTTTTTTCAGATTTACTGTTATAAGCTTTTATCATCTTAATTCTGATATTAGTAGGTATGAAGGAATTACATTAGTCAAATTGAGCAAGCATAAAACTCAGTTTTCTTAGAATTATTTTATGGAATGAATTAACGAATTTCTTATCAAGTATAATTATACTTATAATGATCTATCTAATTTATTAGGAACTTTTACTTACATGTTAATGATGATAAATTATTTACATTTATGTAATATTCATAATATATGGTATTTACAGTTATTTTTATTGGCGTAATCTTTAATTTGAGATATCTATTGCTCGATAACTTGAGATTATTAACAAAATTACTCAAATAGAGTGAAGCCTTGAAATGCAATCACTATTTAAGTGTTAACTCAAATATGTTTAGATTTCAGTCAGTGATCATTGAATTGAAGTATTGACTCAATTGAACTTATTTTTAGTATTATTATTATCCATTAAATTTTCAAATTGTTTTGAATTGTATTTTGAAAATGCCGATCGATATATACCTGATCAAATACAGTCCTCCCTGTAGAGCTGTTCTTATGACAGCCAAAGAGTTGAACCTCGATTTAAATGTTAAAACTGTTGATTTGAGTGAAGGACAGCACTTGAAAGAGGACTATTTGAAAGTAAGTGCTTTTCTTTTAATCTAAAATTCATCATGGTATTTAATTAAATCGTAAATTAAACAAAATAGATAAATCCAGGACATACTGTGCCATCAATAGATGACAATGGGTTCATATTATGGGAGAGCAGAGCCATAATGCAATACTTCTGCAACAAGTATTCACCCGACAGTCCCCTTTACCCAAACGACCCAAAGCAAAGAGCACTCGTCGATCGTTGGCTCAATTTTGACATAAATATGTTTTCGGCTGTGAAAGAAGCAATTGTATTATCAAACAACTAATTTTGATCATGCTTATTTTAAATAATCTGTTTATTGAAGGGAAAGCCCCACTTCACCGGAAAGCCTGCCTCTGAACAGGAATTAAAGACTTTGAACGACAATTTGAAACTTTTGGAGCAATTGATTGGAGAGAAAAAGTATTTAGTGGGCGACCACTTGACTATTGCCGATCTCTCAGTGTTGGCCACCACTTCAGGTCTTCTCAGATCCGCGTATGACCTGTCAGTGGTTCCCAATTTCAAGCGATGGGCAACTGGTTTGATGTCATCTCTGCCCTATTATAGTGAAATAAACGATTTTGAGCAAGATGAAATAGTTGCCTTCTTTGGAAAAATGAGAGCCTTTATCACCAAAAATGCTGGAAAACAATTCTGATTAAAAGTTTTTATCTATTAACTTTATTAATGAATAAAAGTGTTTTTAAAAAGAACAGATTATTTTTATTAACCAAAATATATTCACATGAATAAAACCAAATAAACAAGAGTTCATTAAATTTGATCAAGGATATGTAAAAGATGTCAATTTCCTATCAGACCTTTTGAAATGTTAACTATAAGATGATATAATTTAGATTATTCCTAACAGTTAATTTCCTTCTAAAAATGATCATGTTAAAACTTAATTTGGATGCAATAAAAATTCTGTTCATTTAACAGTTTTAGAATATTTACATTTGTTTATTACAATACTTTGAGCAAATAAAACTTGTCAGTAGAGTTTAAACTGTACAAGAATTATATATTTTGGGTATTTTTGAAATTGAGTTTTGCTGAACACATTAATTAGATTATTTTTTATTTTATATTTGCGTGAATTATAGTTATTTTCAACAAATATAACTTATTGTGGGATCATTAAAGTTTATTTCGTGGTTTGTATTATTTTAGAAAGATCATCTAAATACCAATTAATTTGAATTTTTAGTTATTCCATTTTTTATGCTTTTTTACTGTATTAATGTTTTGGGTAATTTTCCTTTTTTAGACAAAACATATACTTTGTCACAATCATTGCAATTAATGGACCACTTCTGTGGAAAGTTATATTTTTTCAGTTTTATATGATTCTGAGCCATTTGTGAGCCATTTTCGAGAAGAATTTGGTGAAGAGTAGTTTACTTTAAAAATGTCCACAAATATTTCAGTCTATGCCACCAAATTTAGCCCTCCCTGTCAGGCTGTGTTCATGATAGCCAAAGAGCTGGACATTGAACTGGATATAAAAGAAGTGGATTTAACCACTGGTCAGCATTTGAAAGACGATTATCTAAAAGTAAGAATTTTATGTTTATATTAATTAATAAACACTATTTACTAAGATAAACCCAGCTCATACTGTCCCATCAATAAACAAAATAAACAATAAACAAGATCATTTTCAATAGATCCTCAAATATAATGATTTATAAGAAAATAAAATCTATACTTTGATAAAATTTATTAAATGCCTAAAACTACTCTTGGTTTTTGGAATAACAATAAAAATAAAGATAAAATTATTACTGTTTCATTAATAAGTCTTATCATGGTACCCAATGAAATGTTAACATGATTATTTTCATTTAATTTTGCCTCCAAATTGGAAGTTAATTGAAGTTTTATTTTATTATTTAATTAAAGAATTTTATTGCGAAAATAAATCAAAAGATTTTATTGAAATTCAATTAAAATTTGAATGAATTGTAATTTAAAACCCATTTAACAGAAGACCCAATAATCATATAAATGAAATACCTGTCCCATACGGAAATCAATTAGTTTTTAATTAGTTATTTGACGGAAAACCTGTAACTATGGGTCAAATGATTGAATTATTATTTATTTTTGTTGGCTTTTTAATGCCCTGTATTTCTCGGCGAAGGCGAGCAATTGTTTCTTATCGTAGCGACAGAACTCGCCATAATAAGGCAGCTCCTTTTGAAGGGACAAAAGCCATCGATTCAAATTTGGGTATCCATTCAAATTGAAGTCCGCGACCTCAAGAACTGAAATTTGAGACACTAATGATAGGTCAGCCAATGTCAAGACG
>JAQIXD010002060.1:0-11746 GCA_034699985.1 Minunthozetes semirufus | reverse complement strand
TGAGTTAAATTTCAAAATTGATTTAATGCAAGAAAATAATGCAAATCAGGAGATATTGATCGCAATATATGTACAGATATTCGACATTTGAAAGCCGATGAAAGAGAATAATCAATAGTCAGTACATGAAATACAAGTCATGCGCTATCAGAGTCTCATCTCATTGAGTAAATCCTTTTCCAATCGCCATCAGTTGAATAGAGCTCGTAGTGAATGACGTGATTTTCAATTTTGTTGTACTCAACTCAAAATGCCATTAATTTTATTAGATTTTAATTATTTCAGACAAAATGTGTCACTTTTGTAAGGACACTTCCAGATTAATAGTATTAAGACTCATCAATACGAATTTGCTCAGCCAAAAAGATTTTCATAATGATCAAGATTGTTTTAGATAAAGAAATATGATTTTTATCCATCACTATAGTCTGCCACTGATTTAATTCTATAACTTGTCGGCAATCAGGAGAAAAACTCTACAAATAAGGTAAATCACATTTCATTTAATATCATTTTAATTTTACAACAAAACAAGAGGTAAATTTTAAAAAGTAACAAGGTTCTTTTTGTTCTGTTATTTTATTCTTACTCTTGTCTTTTCTTTTTGGTTTGAAATACTTTAAATGAATGGATTATCCGAACTCATAATGGAATGTGAGAATCTTTTCTGAAGTATTATATTTCATAAAATGTTAATCTTGTCAATAAATGTGGTCAATTAATTTGTGTAACAATTCTTAAAGAGAGTCATACATAAAATTCACAGTTTTTATGTTAATAAATGAATGGTTTAAAGAAATTGTAAGTAATTGTTATAACATCCTTATCCTGAGGATATTAATGGACGGAAGAATGGGTTGACTAACAAATAAACTTTTCCTGAGAAATAAATGTCTTATACTTCACATTATGTAATAAATATTATATTAGGTTTGTTTTGAACTGCATTTCAGTGAATTAAGTATTAATAGAATCCCTTAAATAAATAAACAGACTTCAACTTCGAGAGTAATTACCATGTTCAATTAAGTAAATTGATTATTTTCTTTCCTAATTCTTATATAAAACGAATCCAAAGTTACTCGATTACTCCACAGTGAATTTTATATGTAATTTGATTAAAAGGAATTCAATTTCAAATGAAATCCTAGACTAATAACAATCAATAAAAATAAGTCTTAAATTGTTTTGTTGTCAGAAATAACTATTCATTGAATGAATAATTAATCGGAAAATATTCAATTAAAGTAGAAATGTCTATTCAGTTGTCAGTAAGTAATCGATAAAACATTCTTCCATACATTTAATCACTTGAATCGATCGGAGTTAATCTCTCTTTTATTTTGGTCTCATTTTGAATGTGAGTCAAATAGAAGCTATTTATTCGAAGCATAATAAAGGATTCGGATGAAAATCGTTTACTTTAATGCAGTTCTGCTGAATTGCAATCATTGATAACAATATCGACGATTCTGATTAAGGTTTATATTTACAAATGATTGTGATAAATATACTAACGATTATATTTCATTCGTGAAATTAATACCTGATTAAACCAAACTGATTTAATAAAGAGCTTTTCAATTGATTAATTAGAGTTTTATTTCAAAAGCCGGTGTTTTCAGTTCAACCTATCATTTGCTTTACTAAGGCTTGAAATTTGAAATTCTTTTGAATGATAGCGAAATAGATATATGAGTTTATGATCTGTGTTTACCAACATCTGTGTATTTGTTGCACCTGAGTATGTCTGCACACAAACAAAGGTGAATGGGTTTGGCATTCAATACAAAAGAAGATCTTCTAAACTGTTTTATTATTCCGTTCAGAATATAGTAGACATGAAATCTGGAATTTAAACATTTATTATTTAAGACTACGAGTATGTGATTGCACTGACATACATGTATATATGTAAACTGATTACATAAACATTATTCTGTATAATCAATAATCTTTCTCTTTTTCTTATTCTGAAAAATGCATTAGAGCTTTGCTATAATTATAAAATATTGAATATTACATTACCGAACAAAAACAATAATAAGTTAAGGATGTTTACCAATTTATATATCGTTTCAAACTAAATTGATATCTATAGATGCTTTAGCAAAATAGATAAACATATATTCTAATCAGGAGTGCCGTATGAGGTAAAATATAACCTCTATTCTATAGAGTCTATACCGTCTCTATCAAATGGATCAAATTGAGTAAATGGTAAACATTATTTTACAAATAAAAATTTTGTAATCATATTAAATAATATAATTAGAAATTGAGATAAATTTGTATTAATAATTGTTATGTTATTATGACTTTCAGATGACTTAATTAAATACATACTAAAACAAAATATGATTAGAAGAAGAGGTTCAAAACCCGCCAAACTCTTACTCTACTTATTTAGCAAGAGATCCACAATTAAGAGCAATGTTAGCAACAGATCCCTTTATATCGCTCTGTTATTCGCCATATTCTTTGCTCTTATGATTATTTTTCAAATATTATCGGTTGAGAGAAATGATTCTGAGTTCAGTACTATAGAAAACGATGGAATTTTAGGTCGATTTAGACTTTTTGGTCGAAAAAATAGCGAAAAAGAGATCATATTTCCCCCGAAAATAGCCCAAGAATTGGAAAGAATTATAGAAACAGCCGAATATAGCGTCGACTTAGTGTCGACCGAATCAAATCAAAGTAACTTCAATGACTACTATTGGGAACTTACAAAGAAAGATCACTGGCAGGAGGTTTCAAACTCCCGGCACAAATTCTATGTCTTCTCTGCCTATTATGACGACAGGATTTCTCAAACTTATATCAGAATAATTGCCGCAACAAAGACAAGAACAGAAGAAAAAGTCTGTGAGTATAAGATAAGAATTTTGCTAAAGAGTTAAATGGTCTGATCAACTGATTTATCAGTTTGCAAGTTCTGGTTCGCTCACACCTATCCTCCAACTATCGTCAAAGCCATCAATAAATTGATTCGCGAAAATTGGAATCTCAAATATAGTGCCTATTTTATACTCTGCCCTCTTATGAATGGCTCACCCGTTCCCGACGCGGTCTCTGTTGTGATCAGAGAAACCAAAACTACCACTAAAGTCAACGAAGAAATTTTTATGCCTTCGAATCGACTTCTGATTCATAAGAATCCGCGAATGAAAAATAGATTAAATGATAAATCAATTCAACAGAATATCGCCGTTTGTGTTAAGCCTTTGCACTACGAATACAACAAAGTATTGAAATTAATTGAATTCATTGAAATGAATCACATTCTCGGAGTCACACACTTTGTTCTATACAACCATACGGTAGGGCCCGATGTTGACTGTGTTTTGCAAGAGTATATTGATTCGGGACTAATAACAATGTTGTCGTGGAATCTCAATCTGATCTCACAAAAAGAAATCCGAACCGAAGGACTGTTCGCTGCTCTCAATGACTGTCTCTATCGGACAATCAATAGATTCAAATACGTTCTGATGATAGATATCGACGAACTCATAGTTCCGTACAGACATACAAACCTATTATCAATGCTTAAAGCCATGTCCAAACTCAATGGTCACAGAACAGGAGCCTATTCTTTTCGGAACGCATTCTTTTACTCTCAGTGGTCGGACGACAGCTCCGTATCATCAAAAATTGAGTACCCATTGACAAGTCTGCTCAAAACTCGAAGAAAGACTCAATTGAACATACACAAACAAAGATCAAAATGCATTGTCGTTCCAGAGAATGTGGTCGAAATGGGAAATCATTTCGTCTGGGAATTCATACCAACAAAAGTTATGGTAAACGTCGACCCGAAAGTCGCGATTCTTCATCACTATAGGGTCTGTGAGTTCGGGGGCGACGACTGTATTAAAGCCAATTCTGTTATCGACAGAAGAGCCCACTTTTGGAAGGAAAAGCTCATCACTAGAGTGAAGGCAAATATCAACAAATGGTCTAAATTTTGTAAAATTATATTTAATGAAACAAATTATGAATAATCATATGATTCATAATAAAAGTGATAGATTGAATGAAATGGCATCTAAAGCATCGAAGTATTATATTTTAATTCAAATTATTTGACAATAATTACATTCTTTTACAATCTTTTCAATTATTTTGTCATAAATTTGGCTCAAAATAAACCAGAGTTTTCTCTTTTAAGTCGAAAACTCTTTTAATAAGAAAAATCACTCAAAAAATCAAAAGTGAGAAAATTCTTGATATTAATATCTCGGATAAACTGATAGATCATTTTCAAAATGTTTAATATCTAACAAATTCCACTAATATGTCGATAATTTGTTATTCCGTTAGATTATTTACTTAGATTATTAAGTAAAGTAATTTGAGAATGAGCTTTCGTGTAATCTTATAATCTTGTATTTATTTTTAGGCTTTAGTTTTAGGTTTAAAAAGAGTCTTCATTAGTATTATTAATAAATTGATAAATATTTAGTGAATTCAATGATTCGATGCTTCGATAAATAGATTTGTGGAGTATTTTAGTGAAAACATTTGGATTAGTTTTTCAATAAAAATATTTGAATGTAATTTATTTTACTTAATAAACGAATAAAGAATTTTAATTGAAAATCCAATAATTTATTCGGAACCGATCAAAGACTGAGAGTGTAAGTCCTTATTGGACCGCCTCTTAATGAGAGGCTAAGTCCCAAAAAACTCAATAACACGCTATAAGTAAACTCTTCAATGATTAGTAGGTTTTGCCTAAAAGTCTACAAACAAGTGAAGAATGGAATTTACAAATTAATGGTCTGTTCCTCAGGGATGTGCTGTAGTCTCACTGAGAGTGAGTCTCTCAGACCTTCTCTAAAACTTTCTTTCATAATATTAGCAGTGTTTGACTTAGAGGTACTCTCATGAGTTGTGAACACATTTGAACTCTTGGCAAAAGTCAAGGCAATGCAGTTCCTGTGACCAATCGCTGTACTCATCCTCTCTTCAAACAAGAATTGCAGTCAAACACTATTTGACAGTAAATATCTTGAGGGCAGTCACACTCTCTCAACAGTTTGTAAGCAATTTTAACGATATTTTTAAAACTAAAGACACAAAACGAGCACAAAACAACACCTAACCCAAGCCAGAGCTACACCACTCTCTTCACTGAATTAAGTGGTTTTGCCTCTCATTACACATCGATTACTGGTTTACATCAAATCTCTTGTAATAACAAAGGATTGATCGCAACATCACATCTAAAGTAAGATTTTCTCAGATTTCATTCAATTTCTCATTAATTTCACTCAACTCTCGCTTTACATCTGATATTAAAAAACTTTTCAAAACTCAAGATTTTTATTAAAATATTTTCCAATTTTGAATTATAAGAACCTTTTAAACGAAAAGATTATTTTTCAAATTAAACTTTCAACTTTTTAATTTAAATAAAAAGTTTGTCCATTAAAATAAATGACTTTATTTTCAAATACCATCTGTAGTTTAAACCATTAAAATTGAAGATAATCTATTATCTAATTATCTTTAATAATTTAGACAGAGTAGCTAACGAAGCAGCATTTGAAATGATCTATTTTAAAAATATAATAATTATTAATTACAGGAAACATTAATTTAGATATAAATAACTTTAAATCATAGACTTTGAAGAGATTCACACAAATTATAAAAGAGTTCATTTTGAATGTGTGTCCTAACGGAGTGACTCTTTCCTAGAAATTATCCATATTTTGAAGAAAACAATGGTTTTGAGACCAAATTATGGGAAATTGCATTAGAAGTGAAAACAATGATCGGAGAAATTCTTTGCTCCGAAGTAAAGAAATCGATAAACAATTACAAGAGTCTGAAAAACAGGAGCGGAATGTCGTGAAAATTCTTATATTAGGCACTGGAGAGAGTGGCAAAAGTACCCTGGTCAAACAAATGAAGATTATCCACAACGAAGGCTTTACTAAACAAGAATTAATGGATTTCAGAGTAAGTTATTTTCAATTAATCTTTTTCTCTTTAATCTATAGTAAAAATGGGAGTAAATATGTTCAGATCAATCACTATAATGTTTCATTTATTATGAATGATCATCAAAATACCCCCAAAATAAATATAGTCGTTTTTTTACTCAATAATTCATAAAAAAGATCTTATTTTGAAATAAACAAGAATCAAATAATCGAAACCTTTAAATAAACTTTAGATTTGGATTAGACTAAAGTTTAGATTATTAGTACTTTTTTTAACATTTAAGACATTGGTTGTGCCCTAAAACTGAATTTTAAAAGAATAATATTTAATCAAAAAAATTTGACCAAAAGTTGACGATTTTGGACAATTTGGTCACATCTATGAAGTATGTTCTGATTGGTATGCGATTCTTGCACATCAATTATGAAAATCCAGAAAATAAGGTATTTTTCAAATAAATTATTTCAAACTTTTTGAGTATTGACTAAATTTGATGGATAACTAAGGAATGGGCACAAAAAATCCTAAACTGCAGCACATATTTCGACGATTTTTCAATACTTCTGCCAAATGTTGTCTCAGCTCTAGAAAGCTTATGGGCCGACAAAGGGGTCAGAGAAGGGGTCGCCAGAGGTTTTGAATATGAACTCAACGATTCAGCCCTTTAGTGAGTTTCAAAAAACATATTTTGCGATAAATTTGAAACAATTTTTACAATAATTTGCAGTTTTTTCAAAAATATTAAACGAATTACTTCTGAGAAATATATTCCAAATACAACGGATGTCTTGCGATCCAGAGTTAGGACTATAGGAGTCGTCGAAACTCATTTCAAAGTCGATGACCTCTTAATCAGAATGTTTGACGTCGGAGGACAGCGATCAGAGCGAAGGAAATGGATTCAGTGCTTCGACGACGTGAGGGCTCTACTATTTGTTGTGGCGATCAGTGAATACGATATGACTTTAATAGAAGATCCAAATAAAAACCGATTGAGAGAAAGCTTTCAATTGTTTTCTAGTGTTTGTAATAACACTTTTTTCAGATCCACTGCAACAGTAAGTAAATGTAAGAGTATGTGCAGGTATTCCACAACTGATTAAATCAAAATTACAATCCTATCTATTGGCTAAGTATTGCAGTTTTTTCTGAGAATTCATCTGAATATTTGAGAAACTTTTTTGTGGATATCCTGCACATCCCTTTGAAGATTGATTGCATTAAAGGGAATTCCTTTGTAGTGGAAACTTATGTGTTTTTCAAACATTTCAGTTACTATTTCTCAATAAATTGGATTTATTCAGAGAGAAAATTCTGTTTACTGACCGACAGCTCAGATTCTTTGTTCAAGAATATTTGGGTCCTGACAAGGATTGTGATGCGGCAGCTCTTTTCATACAACATAAGTATGGTTTACTTCTTATGTCTAAAATTGATTGATTGTTCGCTATTATAGTTGAATCTCAAAGTTTGCGAAAATTGGATTTAATTTGATTTTATCTCTAAATTTAGGTTTAAGTCATTGACGTCAACGAGTGATCAAAATAAGACCATATATTCTCATTTTATTACCGCTACCGACACAAGTAATGTCAAAGAAGTCTTCCAATCAGTTATCCAAACAATAGTCAGAGAGAATCTGAGAAAATCTACTTTACTCTGAAAAAAGTAATGTTTTAGTCATAAGGAAAACAAACAGTATTTTCATATAAATCTCATTAAATTCAAAGAAAGTAAAGAATCCAAACCAAAGTCAGTAACTAATGATCTGAAAACATATTTATTTATTAATTAAATTGATTTTAATTAAATATATTTTGCTTTTCATCGGTTTTCTGTTAATCAAAATCAGTTTTTATATATTTTTTAAATCGATTTTTATATAAAAAGATATTTCAATTGTATTTCAAATAAATGTTCAAAAATTTCAAATAAATATCAATAAAAACAAATGAGTGTTCATTTATTAAATTAAACTTGATAATCTACTGAATTCTGAATTAATGATAGTCTATGATTGATAGACCAGGATTAGTTTGACAAATCAATACATTATATGATTGGTTGTAATTTATGTTTGACTTAATGTTTTGATTTTGTGTTTGGGTTTGTATTGGGTTTTAATTTTAGAAACTTTTGATTGAATTTAATTTCATTTTTGTGGCGAAATTTCCATTGAATTGATTATTGATTGCATAATATTTTCCAGAAATACATTTATTTTAATTAACACTAAATCTATTGAATGAATGCCTCTTAATGTTTATAATTGTGATTAAAACCCATTAATTGTTTTAAATTAAATTTTGAGACAATTGTCAACGAATCTGAAAAGATGTCATATTTTGATAAATTAGTGAATTTGTTGCGAAAAAATATCGCTGATTATCCTCCATTTCAAGTGGTCGAAGTCAGGCCTGAAGACTACGCCAGATATCAAGTGATAGCCAGAGAGGATCCGATACTTTGTTACTCAAACTGCACTTCCGATTCAAATGAAACCTATGAGATAGTTGTCCTCAAAGACCTTCAAAGTAAAACTGCTTTCAGGTATTGATTTAAATCACATTTTATTTGTTTTCCAATACTTTATTAAAGTCTTAATTTTTGTCACGTTTTGTGATAATACCGAATAAGTCCTTAAATAATAAGAACATAATCTTATACTCGAAGATTAGATAAGAAACGATTAAGAGATGAAACAAATTATCGATTGATTTAATTAATGTTTAATTGATTTGATTTATAGTTTAATTCGATGTAAAGTTCGTTCAGAAGTCGATAATTACTTTAAAAGTTTGAGCGGAATATTACCCCAAATATTCCTAATTTGTCCAAATCTTACGACCGATTTATTGCAAGAGATTACAACTTACGTGAGGGAACATCTCAGCCAAAGTCTAGCCCATGTCTGTGCGTATTTCGGTTTAATCGATTACTTCAAGCAATTGAGTCCTTCCGACTCCGATATAATCAACAAACAGTGTCCTGAAACGGGATTAACACCCCTTCACATCGCAATAAGGACCGGAAGGTTATCCACAGTTCAAGCGGTGTTAGCCCTGTCTCCCAAACTGGATATCGTTGACAAAGAGAAGAACAATGCCCTCCATTTCGCCGCCTCTACTAATAAGGATATATTAAGCAAATTATGTCAAACAATTCAAAGCAATTCAAACGATAATAATCTAATTATTTTAATAAACTCCGGAAATAAAGACAATTTCTCTCCGCTATACCTGTCCTGTCATAACGACAAACCCGAGTGCGTCAAAGAACTACTCAAGAATGGGGCTCATCCTAACGGAGCCTCAATTGTCGAAGAATCTCGTATTGAATTTCGTGAAGTGAATGACAATAAAACAGTTTTCGATCAGTTGGACACTAAAGACATGAAAAACGGGGGAACACCTCTTCATTGGGCAAATTCTCCGCAATGCATTGAACCCTTGCTGGAAGTGGGCTGTCATATCGACGCCAGAAATTTTCAGGGGGAGACTGTCCTCCATATTATGGTTCAACGAAATAAACTCTCGTGTGTTATAACTCTTCTGAGTTATGGCGCCGACGTTTCTGCCAAAGGACCAAATGGTAATACTCCTCTGCATTTGGCTGTAAAGACAGGTCAGGTATCGCTGGTTCAGGCAATCATTGTGTTCGGCGCTGACGTTAATCTTCAGAACTCAAGCGGAGAAACCTCCAGACATTTGGCCGCTTCCGCCAAAAGAAGTCCTCAAATGGATCTTATTTTATATATTTTGCATTCAGTGGGGGCTCAAAGATGTGCTGTCAATCGTTCCAACTGTACTGACGGCTGCTCTCAATCCAATGGAAGTCATTTCAATGGTATTCCTCCAGAAAGTTCTCCCTTCAAAAGAAGTGTTAAACTCTATGACGAGCTTTTGTGCGAAAGTCTCGTTAAGGAAGCCCTGAGTCGTAAAAGAGCTCAACAAATGTCAATGGATTTCGAACCAAAAGCTTCTAAATTATGTAAAGTTCTGAACTTAGATGGAGGGGGCGTTCGGGGACTCGTTCTCATACAAATGCTTTGGGTTTTGGAAGATATGATGAATCGGAAAGTGAGTGAATCCTTTGATTGGATGTCTGGTACCAGTACTGGAGGAATATTAGCCTTATTGTTAGCAATGGGTCACACAGGTATGTCTTCCGCTGTCTCAACACTAATTAAATGCTATGTCTTTGATAAACAGCCGGAGAGTGCCGTCAAATCTATTTTAAACTAAAAGACAAAGTATTTGTCGGTTCCCGACCATACGATTCCGAACCATTGGAACGATTTTTACAGAAGAATTTGGGAGACGACAGTCGGATGAGTGATATTAAAAGGCCCAGGTATTGATCACTCAATTATTTGTTAAACACAATTTCAATACATTTGTCGACGATTTCCAGAATAATGATAACCGCAACGGTTGCCGATCGGTTCCCTCCAGATTTACAACTCTTTAGGAACTATGACTCTCCAAATGATATCTTAGGGTTTGCGAACCGAATCGAACCGATTGCTGATATGCCTAAACCACAGGACCAGTTAGTCTGGAAGACTGCCCGATCATCTGGTGCTGCGCCAACTTATTTCCGTCCATTAGATTCCTTTCTCGACGGTAACCAACATTTCAATCAAAAGATATTGAATTCTAATAAATTGTGTGTTTTGTCCAAAAGGGGGTCTCATCTCAAATAATCCGACGTTAGATACTCTCACAGAAATTCATTCATTGAATAAAGCGTTGAAAGTAATGGTAAGTAATCTCTGATTAGTCTTAAAATCAATTATTACTAAACATTGTTTGCATTAAATTCCAATCAATAGAATAGAGAATCAGAAGTAATTGAATTGGATGTAGTCGTGTCGTTGGGAACGGGAGCCATACCAATAAAACAAGTGCCAATCATTGATATTTACAGACCGTCCGGAATGTCTCTGAACAATGTTATGGGTGAGGAAACCCTCCACTAATTTATTTAATTCTATTATTGATTATTGTTTTATATTTGCGTCAAAGGTGTGGCCAAAATGGCGTTACAGACTCCGGCACTCTTTCAACTGTTAGTAGAACAGGTGAAAACTCTGGTAATTCTTTATGTCTCTCAAACTAATCCAATAAATTATGATTAATTGAAGGCGTGTCAGTCAGATGGTCAGGTCGTTGAAAGGGCCAAAGCCTGGTGCTCTCAAATTAATGTTCCGTTATTTCGACTCAATCCTCCCCTCTCTGAAGACATTTGTCTGAATGAAACGGATAACGTCAAACTGGTAAACATGTTGTGGGAAACAACGGCTTATATGCACAGCCGGAAGAGTGAAGTCCAAGAATTGATTTCTATATTATTTGATTGATTTATCCGTAAATGAAATTCCCTTCTATTGAAAGCTCAATCAAATCTATAATCCGTTGATTTAATAGTTATATCGATATAAGTGTTAACACTATTAATCTCTAATTGTTTTTATTATAATTTGTTTTTAAATCGTTTTTATATTTTATATTATATTTAATTATTCATTGATTTAGTTCTCTATTTATTTTAGATATTAATTCCGAATTCTATAGAATTTTAAGAGAAATATTGAATATATTATATATTATTATATTATTTATAATTTATTTTATCAATCGATCAGATATTGATGTCATCGATATTTAGGCACTGAATCTGTTCTCTAAAATAATATATCAAACGATTGGTCTGATGCGGGCTATTGAGCATCCGGTGGTAAATGAAGACACCAGAGGTCGTGGCGCTGGAAGAGCAAGAATTGCCG
>JAQIXD010002059.1:0-11755 GCA_034699985.1 Minunthozetes semirufus | reverse complement strand
ATTAATTAATAATTAATAAATAATTAATGAATAAATAATGGGCCCAATCGGGAGACACAAGAATCCCGATTGGGTCTTACCAGAACTGATCCATCGGCGGTAAATGTTGAGGACAAATGAAGAGGACAAGTGTTGAAATGAATGAAATTTTATTAGGAAATTAGGAGAAGAAAATGACTACATTTGAATAGTTTGAGTGTTAGTCGAAGAGTGCGGAGCTGTGAGTAAAACTTCACTAAAATATAAGACTCACAGCGCTGCATGTAGTGGTATGACTTACCATATATGGTAATCAAACGCTTGCCATACCACTACATTAGATAAAATAAGAACATTTCTTTTTGTTCATTACTTTAACAAACATTGAGATTATTTTTAGTTGAAGCATGCAAGGGGGTTAATAGTAGCAAGATCGCTACATATGTCAGTTATTCTTGCTCTCAATTAACAGATGGCTGTAATAAAAAGACAGGATTGAATAAACTATCACGTATTTTATTATTCATTCAAATCTATACTCAATTTACTATAAAATCAATTCTTAAATGTCTAGCAAATCGGAAATGATCAAGATCATAGAAATGTATAATTCATTAGCACATCCTTTAAATGTTGTTATTTCACAAAACTGTAAACTTTATATAATTGCTTTTATAATGTTTATATGAATTTAATGATATGACTGCAGTAAATTTAATCAGATTTTCATGCGACAAATATTTTCTTGGCACTAAACAGACCTCAAACTGAGTAAACAAATTAATACGAGTTTCAATTGAATTGTCATCAAACTCTTCACAAAATAATTGATATTCAGTCAAAGCTTTTGAAAACATTTTGAGTGTAATTTGAGTATAATTTCTGAGAACTTGATTTACTATTAAACCAAATTTGTCCGCAAAATCGTGTCCGAAAACTCGAACTGACTTTGAATAAGGTCATTAAACTCATGAAAGTCCAAACAATCTATAACTAATTTTTATTTATCATAAAATATACTTAGCACATATATTTTGGTCTTTGGTATATTCCTAATTTTGTAAATAGCCTATCAAGTACTTGAAAGTATCACGAATAATTTTATCGGAAGTATGTTAACAAGGTTCATTTACTTAATTCTAATTGTCCGTACGCTCTGTAAAACTTTACCATGCAAATTAATCATCAAAATTAATCAAGTTAACTTTCAGTGGCCTTGATAAATTTGTTGGTGAGACGTAACGGAAATAATTCCATATTTGAATTTTTATCTTGCTCATTAAATAAAATATAATTTCATTTCTCATTTTTATGTTTTAGTGTAAAACTAAAATTTTTTTCATTATTTTTCCGTAAACAAATAATGTTATAACTTAAAATACCCCACTCATAACCTTTATTATGGTTTTGTAAAAGAACATTGCAAGTGGTTTACCAATATCGGCATTTTTATATTATTCCAACCCACTTTCCCATAGTTCACCTAGTATATGTTTAGTTGTGAGAAGAAGTTAACAATCAAGCATAATAGCTAAAGAACAGGTTCTTGAACTCTTTTAAAACCTATTTATGACAATTACTCTAATTGCAATAATTAAATCTATAATATAAAACAATAGATTACCTGACTATAATTAAACTAGAGTTAGCTTTGTGATTTTTACAATATGGTCATAGGATCTTCAAAGATAAATAACAGAAAGTTGTGTAATATGAACAATCAATTAATTATTCAGATATTTTCTGAAAAAGGGAATAAACAGATAACAAATATGTAATAAACCATTCAATGATCAAACTCTTTAAGGACAAAGAGTAAAAACAAAGTACACACGAGGTTAAGGCGTGTTTAAGATAACTTAATAGTGAAAGATTGACTATAATAGGATAGTGATATCTATAGCACAAAAAAACGAGCTTTTGTTAGTGCACTCCTATTCGTTGAGAGCAAAAAGTAATTCAGGTTTAATCTGATAAAATTGTGATAAAAATGGCTGTAAGCTTTTGTTTTATAGGTTCTAATTTTTGATTCTTAATTTTTATTTTACAATAATTAATATTAAAATTAATTACTGAAGTTTCGTAGTTTTGTGCTCAAAATAAATAGAATTTTTATTTTAAGTAAGTTTTGAGTGTGACCTGCGTTTGTGTCCTCTGTTTCGGTAACCGCTCGTACTGAAACATGACGTAGGGTTTGTTATAATTTTTAACTTGTGCTTTATTGCTATTCTAACCGTATGAACGCCCTTAGCCTTAAACATTCTGAATAAGTTAATGAAGTCTTAAATGTGAGTCATTTATCTATTTAATGAGTGAGTTAATTGGTGAAAAATCTAGTGAAAAGTAGTGGAACATTACAATATAATATCCTATCAAAAGGCTTTATAATGTTGGGGCTCTCGAAGAGCACATCTCTTAAATGTAGTCTAAATCATAATTATTAATGAAGTCTTATAATATCAAAACTGTAAACAAATGAATTAATTTTTAAAAATCAGTTACTTAAGTTGCTGAATATGCCGTGCAGTCACATAGACTTCATCACTCTCTTCGAGATTGAAATGATCGATGCCTTTTTTGATGAAAAGACAGTGTGCACTCGTTTTGATGTCGGAAAGATTATGGACGGTGTGTTCAACAAATGTTTCAGAATAAAGACAACGTAAGATTCCTGAAGAAGCTGTTAATTCTGGTGTTATTCCCGCTATTCAACAGAATAGTGTGGAAATGGTGTCTAACATAGGAGTGACAAAATCAAATACACCTCCCATTCGACATAATGCCCTTGTGGACATCAATAGAGGACAGTCGGCCCGCAATACACACAAAAATTGTAGATTCAATTTATAGTATAAAATGTGTTATTCATTATTAAGAGTTAGTCATAGAATGATAAGCAAGGAATTTAGTGGAGTGCAATACATAGGTTTTACGTTATGGGATATCTGCATAATAGAGGTAATATTAAACATGTCTAACCTTGCTCATGTCTACACCCTGATTATCCAGATCTCGAACCATCAGACCAGACCATTAGTCCAAAAATTTCGATCGCCTGCTATTAATCCTGTAATAAGAAGTGCTGTTCTGTATTACAAAGTATTCAAAAAAGGTGACAATAATAGAGAAAGAATTAAATACAAAACACGAGACATTTCTCAGTCTTCCGTTCTTAGCGTAGCTTTATCGGGGTCTCTCTGATTCAACCCTCGCAAGCTCGGCCTTATCCGTGCACAACGAATCAGAGAAGGCTACGGATCAGGCTTATCGTCCTAAGACATGATACCCGAGGACGGTGTCACATTTTTAAGATCAGACACCTGGCAACTCTGAGACCAATAAGTGGTGGTAGCACTCGAAAGCCCTCTCCCGAGACATTCGCTCCTCGGTATAGAGCCGTTGACATTCTTGCCCCACCGAAAACCATCAATTTCCATATAGAAAATTAACATCCTCGGCAAGGTTCGAATTCACTATCTGGCGCTTTGGAGGCAGCTGCACTAACCACTGCGCCACTTTGCTAGGTTTGCGCAACCTTGCTAGGTTTATCGGGGTCTGACCATAGATCTTAAGCAGACGATCGGGAATAAACGCTTTGTGGACGAAAACTGGACAGAAAGCAGATGAGAACGGGCTTCGGCCGAATGTATTTGGACCTTCAATTCGGTCAACTTTTCGAAAATATCGTCGATTTATTCGTTTGTGCTTCTGGTTCTCAAAAGATACTAGAATCTTGTATAGAACTAATCGATTATTGCCCTCGTGTCTTCTCTGAGTTCATACAGTAACCGATTTTCGATCTCGGTGATCGGTATAAACTGAGTTTAACATTTTAGTGAAGGCCAGGCCTACGTTAGAACACACTGTCACTACTCAGTGCAAACATATATTTTTGCGCTGATAAGGTGTAAGCTGACTCAGGTTAGTTTGATGAGATGGGAAGGTACTGGTACTCTCGAAATAAATAAGTAGAAAATAAAATTTTACCTTGGATTTTCACTTTGATCTTCATTTTCGTCTTCTTCAGCTAGATCTTCAGCTTGATCTTCTTCAGCTTGATCTTCAGCTTGATTTTCTTCAGCTAGATCTTCAGCTTGATCTTCTTCAGCTTGATTTTCAGCTTGATTTTCTTCAGCTTGATCTTCAGCTTGATCTTCAGCTTGATCTTCTTCAGCTTGATTTTCAGCTTGATTTTCTTCAGCTTGATCTTCAGCTTGATCTTCTTCAATTTGATCTTCGATCGGATTTTCTTTTTAAATTTCTTCACGAATTTTCATTAAAATTATATTCAGATTGTGTCGGGTCGCAGTATTTACATGCTCACATTTAAACTCAAATACTTTTTGGCGAACAAAATCTATCAATTTGAAAACCTGTTCTTTGTCCATTCTTTGAAAATTTTAAATTGAAAAATATTCAAAAACTATATTTATACTAAAAAACAAGCTATAGGTAGCCAGAAATTATCATTCCTATAGCGCAATTGAAGTACTAGATAGAGGGGTATTATAACTTTCTTTATATTCAATTTCCATTTTTGTAAAATTTTCCAGAATTCTAAAAAATTTGAAAATCAAAAAATATTATCAACAATGAAATTCAATGTTTCTCGATATTAATAAAGAACACGGTGATAATAAACAAACGACGCTCGTTTAAAATGAAGAACTTGGCGGGTGTGTTGGCTTACATCGATAGATCTATATAAGACAATTTTTAATTGTCCTTAAATATTATGAGCGTTACTACTAAAACGTAATTACTCATTTTTATTGACTTTTCGAAATTCTATGATATTTGAATCCATTTGATTTTTATTTGAATTGTTTTTGAACTTCATTTTTCATATATTCTTGATATTTCATTAATGAAAAACAAAATAAATGGATAGAGAAACTTAATCTAATATTAGATAAATGACCTTTGTGGAATAAATGAAGTTTGAATTTTCTAGTTTAGTTTAGTAGTAGTAGTAGTTAAGTATATTTTTATCAAATTACGAAATTTTTGTCTGTGGCTATAAAATAGACCCAAGAATATTTTTCTAATTTTTTATCAATATCAGTTCTATTAAAGTCGCGTCTATTTTGCTATTTTTGATCTTGTTATTTAGTGCTTTAATTGATCTTTTTTTTGTAAAACATTGTGAACTCTGAACATTGCATAATCGTGGTTAATTGATTTAAATATCATTACTATTGTATCATTATTTTTGCACGAAAACAGCAATATTTAAATTATTTCTTTTTAACCTTGCTGCAATCACGTAAACACATTTTATTTGATTTTATATTCGCAAAGAAAATTCTATTTCAGTGTATTTATCGAACCTTTATAATTCAGTTCTGGTGAAAATACTGATAAACTGAACTTTTAAAAATTCCAATAATTAACCAAGATTATTTTTTCATTCCTTTATCATTGGATAAGCAATGGAGAAATTGAATGAAAAATTGAACTTGATACAAACTATTCTTCAACACATTTGTATGTATGCCTCACAAACTGGAGTCTCATACCTTCACCATGATCATATTAAATATAAATTTTATTACAAAATTAATTTCATAAATGCAAGCATGGCTATTTTTCTAGTGAGAGAACTTGCCTCATTGCTTTACCCAAGAATAAGTTTAATGCTAGGTGATCTCTCTTATAACTGGAAATTCAAGAAAATTGTCAATTTTATGTTCTTGATAACAAATATCACATCAATTTCGAAAAGACTATTACACTATTGGTATTACAAGCATGGTACTTTTCCAATGAAGTTTGACAAGATTGTGAAACTCCAGGATATTTCCATGATTAACAGAAAAGTTTATCTTTTCATTAAAATATTCAAAAAATGTTTTATCGAGCTATTTATTCCTTATGGGTTTTCCATTGTGATGTTTATTACCTTGGCTGTTAGCGCTCCCATTTTTGATTTGCTAACTTTTGGCCTGTTCTGGAGCCTATACTTTATTCCATATGGAAGTTATGTATTACTGAATCTTCTGCTGAATTTGTTTTACTTCTGTTTAATGTCTTATAAACTGAAACTTCAATTAAAAGTCGAAAACTTAAGACTCAAAGAGTTGTCGACAAAAGTATTACCGAAACCACTGATTGAGTGGCAATTAATCCGAATAATTACCCGAATATTCAAAATCCATAAACAAGTTAAAGAGGAGAACCAATTCTGGTCAAAATGGCTGTTCATTCAAATATTTTTCATCTCAACCCTATCCGCAAATTTTGTTAATCAATTAGCTTTCGGCGAATCAAATATCTTGGTGTTCATACTCTTCACAATTTTTATGCTCAGTTTTATGGTTTACATAACACTTCTAAATATCGTTTGTATTAAACTCCACTCTGAGGCCAACAATACGGTGAAAATTATGAGAAATATCAAGATTCAGTTATTATTTATCAAGATAAATGACTTTAAATCTGATGTTAAGGTAAAATAGTAAAAATTATTATCAATTTTTGAGATAATTTTAAAATAATAAAATTTTTAATCCAAGATAATGCAAATCATAGAAATATTATCTGACAGATCGGTTGGCTTTTATTGCTGGAACCTATTCTTATGGAATCAAAAAGTATTCTATGAGGTATCCATTATCTTGGTCAATTTAATTCAGTCTCTACTAATCTAATTTCCTTTTAGTTAATCGCTATGTCAACCATATTTACACTCAAAGTTAAAGAAATGTTCTTGCTCAAATAGTGTATCTTTTTTAACTGGTTATTAGAAAACGTCTTTAATTAGTGAACATTATGAAAATCAATGAATTGTCTTGGTTAATTTTATAATGGTTTATTGTTCATTGTTTTTATAACTTGGTTATGTTATCTAAAAATAAAAACTTCGGTGACTTTAAGAGAAATGAGCGTGGACATTGCAATAAACTGAAAAAGAATTTATTATTAACTAATTATGAAATAGCATGGTGAACATACGTCATAAAATACTCTTTGATTCCAAATGAATAAATTCCCACAATAGAAGCCCACCGTTTTGTGCGATAATATTTCCATTATTCGCAATTTGTTGATTAAATAAATTAAGAGATTAATTTTTATCATGATAAAATTATTATTATAATCACAAGATTACCTTATATTTCAAAATTAGACCGGATTTTCTATTTGACGCGAATTTAAAATGAACTAGCCTAAATAATTTTACAGTTGTATTTGCTTCTTGGTGAATTTTGATACAACAAATATTCAATAGTAAAATGTACAGTAAAACGAAAATAAGTACGGTAAACATGAATGCGAAGAATAGCATGTTTGTTTCATCGAAAATTAAATGATTGATTAGAATTCCTGATATAGTGGACAGAAAATAAACCTGGATTATCAGCCATTTTGACCAGAATTTGTTCTCCTCTTTGATTTGTTTATGGATTTTGAATATTCGGGTAATTATTCGGATTAATTGCCACTCAATCAGTGGTTTCGGTAATACTTTTGTCGACAACTCTTTGAGTCTTAAGTTTTCGACTTTTAATTGAAGTTTCAGTTTATAAGTCATTAAACAAAAGTTAAAATAATTGATCATGATAACTGTAGCGACAAAAGCTGTTCATCAAATCTAAGCATCTATAAATGGCTGTGGCAATACATAAACTCAAATCTAAGCTTTTGCCTAACTGCGTAGCGAACTATGCTTTTAGTTCATTTTTATATCAAAATAAATATCAGGTTTTCTAGACAAAGGAAACCTTTTCGTCCAATAATAGTTTAGAATAGAACTCAAATTAACCAGTTTTTCCAGTTAAACAGCTAATTATGAAGTTGAATGCCTTCTCTCTACATTAACTAAAAGGATATAATTTATCCAGAAGAATTTTCCAGTTGTCCAAATTAATCCGAAAATGAGAAATTTAAAATTGGGAGCTTTAGCATACTATACATTATACTTACCTTCCAATGATTGGCAATCAACCGAACGGTCTGTACTGCTCAACAAACTGGACTCAACTCAAAGTTGTATTCAGTTTTAGATACCAGAGGCAAAGAGGAGATCACATCCACTGATAAGTATGAAAATGTTTAGCCATTGACTATATCTGTGAATAAACAAAATCCAAAACTGCCAAAAATTTTGTCATTTTACAGGTATGAATATAAATGAATTGAAAATTAGATGCACTCAATATTGATAGAATAAAATCAGGAATCATTAGATAACTAATATAACGTAACTAACTAAATTGAGCATCGAATTTATACTTTTAGTTGAGTCAAACATATGTGTAGGCGAAGCCATATTGTGATATTACTATTCTTATTTTAAAAACTATTTTCGTATTAAACTTTGGCAAGAGAAACTTTTGAAATAATTTTGGTGAGGTTTCGACTAAGAGTCGGCGATAAAAGAATTTTGAAAACTAGTTTAGGAACTTTAACTAACTTTTCGACTTAACATCAAAATTATAGTTATCTTAACGTTAGGTTTCAAAAGTTATTTCAATTTAAATATATCTTCTGTCTAGACTTTATTTGAGATTAACTTTTCGATAAATTCATGTTACTTATCTAAAAATTTAAAGAATACCAGTTTTTTTCATCTACTTATAAATCTGGTATGTTCTGTTTTCAGAAAATTCAAATAATTTTAATGAATGAATAACATGCACAAGAATACTAGTATATATTGTAGGTATTTAGGGGCCTCAGAGGTGACCTAGGACAGCTTGACCGCCTAGGCCTCCTCGTGGCCCCCGCCTCTGTAGGGAAGCTTAACTCTCTGGGGTTTAAAACTTTTATTCAAATTAAAATTCAAACTAAAATTACAAATAAACAGAACCTCTGCTCACTTCAAAGGCTAAGCAAAGAATGCCAACTGAAGAGAGCAGAGGGAGCAATTACAGGCTGCGTCAGAGTCGAGCACAGCATCCCTACCATATAAGGATCAGATACTGGGCTCTGACGCCGTACAGACGTACATTCGGCCACACTTCCCTCTGCCATGTCCTCAGAGCAGTGAGGTTTACAGAAAACAAGATAATATAAGTAACAATCCTTAAGATAATAAGCAAAACATTTCAAATAATTAAGCAAACCTAATCAGGAGGTTCAATATATAAGTAATTAAAATTAATTAATAAAGTTTAAAGAAAATGTTATTTTAAATTTCAAACAGAAAAGTGGTTAATTCGTTGGAAATAATTCAGTTGTCCTATCCGTTCAACTCAGTAAATTCGCTTGTTGTTCGTCTGAGCTCTTTGACGGAAGCGGTTCCAATGAGTTGAACAGGAGGGTGGGTTTATCCTTCATTTTCGGAGGCAGACGATGAATCTTCGTCTGATTCCGTATCCGTATCCGGTTCGCCATCAGCGATTAATGGCTCTGCAGCTGCAAGTTCTTCAGGTGATTCCTCGTCTGAGAAAATCATCTCATATCCAGGTCTCACGATTTTAGACACAGTACTTTTATGACTCCCAGAGTCTTTCTTATTATCTGGTCTAACATTTGTGTCTCCACTTGAGTCTATCATTTCATACACGGGTCGTTTAAAACGTGATTCTATAACTTTAAAGTTTTCTAATGGGTCAGGAGTTTCTTGTGTTCTCTCATCTCATTCTTGTAGTTTGGAGATGTGTCTCTTCTTTACATTTGTAGGATCTTGAAGGTCTTCTATTGGATAATGGTCATGAGGGCGTTCGTAAACTTGGATTACTCGAAAAGTTCCTTCCCAGCCAAATGTCATTTTCTCGTTTTTATTCTTTTTTCGTCGGCTTTCGAATTGTTTAACGAGATCGTACACTTTAAATTTAACGTCTTTGGTTTTCTTATCTTTATCACGTTTTTGTTTTGTCCTCTTCTACAACAGAATCTCTTTTCTTAGCTATGAGTTTCTTCTTCTTTGTGGTCACGACTGTGACCAGTTTTGTGGTTTCTTCAGGTTTTTCTGTTTCTGGTTTTAGAGCTATCTTTTCATCACTTTTTAGTTTAGTTACACATTCTTGAATGAGTTCTTCTACTCCAGAGTCAGTGGTCCACTCTTCTCCTGCGAAGTCTATTATGAGTTGATATCTTTTGTCTTTCAATCTTCTTCTCCTCTTTATTTTTTCACTTCTAGGCATTGCTCTTAATTTAACCATGTTAATTTTTTTTTTATTTTTCGAAATTCTCAGCATAACTTCAAGAGTTTCTCTATCTACATCTGGAGGGATTTTAAGGGAGTCTTTGACTTCTGTTTCGCTATCAGTGGTCTCTTCAGGTATTTGTTGAAAAATTTCTTCTGCTTCGGGTTAAGTCTAAGAATTTTCAATGAATTCATTGCCTTTTGCCATTTCTTCAGTAGTCACTTCTGGAACTACTGATTCAGGAATAGGATCTGATTTTCTTGAAATTGTTATCTTCTTCTTTGCTTTCAAATCATTGGTCTCTTCTTCTATGTGTTTTCTTCTTTGTTGTCTTCTTCTTCTCCTCTTCTTTGGTGGTTCCCTCTCTTTTTCCTCATCAGGAGTGGTCTCCGGGCAGCCCTTCGACCACTTCTTAGGGGACCTACTTGAGTCCAGAACTCTAGGAGGGAATTTAGGGGGTTAAGGGTTTGAATAACCAGTCCGAAAGAAATGTAGGTATTCAGTGGCCTCAGAGGTGACCTAGGACGGCTTGACCGCTTAGGCTTTCTCGTGGCTTCCGCGTCTGTAGGGAAGCTTACCTCTCTTAAGTGTAAAACTTTTATTCAAATTAAAATTCAAACTAAAATTACAAATAAACAGAACCTCTGCTCACTTCAAAAGCTGAGCAAAGAATGCCAACTAAAGTGAGCAGAGGGAGCGATCACAGGCTGCGTCAGAGTCGAGCACAGCATCCCTACCATATAAGGATCGGATACTGAGCTCTGACGCCGTACATTCTTACAATATACTCCTTTTAAATTATCTAAATTTTAACAAAATTTATTAATAATTTTTAATAAATCTATAAAAAAAAAGACTTTTTTACTTATTAGTTTAAGTCAGGACAAGTTTTGCATTCTTTATTTGGCTCGACTAGGCAACTTTTCGTAAGGCCTTCTGGCCTCTGTTTTCATTTGTTGAAATTCAAAGTAATCGGGTTCACGTCATCGCATAATGAGGTCATGATTTCCATAATACGCCTGAAGGAAGAACAGTTGTTGTGTTATCTCTTGGATCAACTCTTCTGCCACATATATTACTTGATATCTATGACATTGCTCCGAGTAGTCTGGAGCAAGAATTCAGTCAAAATTTATGTCAATTGAAAGGAATGAATGATTTCTTCAAATATGCCGAAGAATATATGTGTAGGGCTGATACGGGGGCCTCTCCGGACCGTCACCCTCCATTAACCACTACAGAGGGAAGGGGAACTAGGGACTGAATTTTGGGAATCACTTTCCCCCGGACCGGCTACGGGAAAAGGGGCGCCGCCCGCTGGTCACAAGACCAGCCGGAAGGCAAAGGTTATTTGGGTTCGGGGAAGGGCGTTTCACACCGCTGGACACAAGTCCAGACGGAAGGCACAGGTCATTTGGGTTTGAGGAAGGGCGTTACCCAACGCTGGACACAAGACCAGACGGAAGGCACGGGTCGTTAGGGTTTAGGGAAGGGAATGCCGACCGCTGAACACAAGAACAGACGGTGGCATTAGTCGTTTAGGTTTGGGGAAAGGGAGTGCCCACCGCTGGACACAAGAACAGACGGTGGCACTTGTCGTTTGGGTTTGGGAAAGGGATTGGCAACAACAAAAATCAATAAATAATTAATTAATAAATAATGGGCCCAATCGGGAGACAAGA
>JAQIXD010002058.1:0-11760 GCA_034699985.1 Minunthozetes semirufus | reverse complement strand
GAGAGAGAGAGAGAGAGAGAGAGAGAGAGAGAGAGAGAGAGAGATTAATATTAAAATTAAAGATTAATACATTTGAATATAAATTTTATATAATATATATTAATATAATATGTGATGCATTTGTATTGATATTTTGTGAGAGAAATGGTGTTACTGTTGATTATCTGAACGCCAGTTGGGTTTCACTCAAAACCACTCATACAGAAGAGTGTGAAAAATCTTCGCAAATATTAGTTTCCGTTTATTGAAAATATCGTTTGAAAAGATATTGAAAACAATTTTTTAATTTATTTTTCTCGGTCTCAGTGTTAGACTTACTGTTAATATAATGATATATAAAACTAATGAAAAATAAATGCTTTCATAAGATTTTCATAAAATATTAATATAAAAGCAATTTGTGTTAAAAACTAAATATTATATTATATTAATTTCGTGGAAAAGAGGCCTCAGATTTACGTAAACATTAATTCTCTATTAGAGTCTATTCACTCAATTCTCACAATATTCTGATTTTATATTAAAAATAGTGGCGGACCCAACAAAAATAGCCTTATTATAGTCTTCACTCTCTCATTCTCTCAATATTTGCTTTAATAGCAAAATAAATTCTGATCATATTTTGATGAGATTGACCATACACTCACATAGACATACACTCACATACAAAAGAACAGATTTTAGTTTTTGAGTTAAATTACGATTTTTGATGTTTTTTTTCCTCAAAAGATAAAATAAGAGATACTTTTTTGAAAAATATTTGAAAGAAAATATGAGTCAAATGACCCAATCGTTTGTTTATGAAGCCATGAAAATAAGTGGTAAAAGATGTGTGCGAAGGGATAGATAAGTAGAGGCAATCCTAATGAGGCTATTCTGAGTCTCTTTCGGTCAATATTGTATAATAAACTAAAAACTCTTTAGGGATTCACTCTCCTGTTCTTTGGCTCTTCTGATAGACAATAGGATGACCTGAAACTGAAAAGTGTCTGCAAAAACATTACACGAGTGGCTGTGATTCACATAAGACTGACCTAACATATACTTTGAAGCGATTTATATAAATGGTTCGCAAATTCTTTGGAAGAAAATTGAAAAAAGAGCCAAAGTTTTCGAAACAAAATTTATTGAAACTCATTATAGCTTTTTATATAAATTACTGAAAAATATATCACAAGAATAGAGTTTAAAAAGTGTTTTCAAACACTCATTTTAATGAATGGCTTCTGTTTTGTCAATGAGAACAATGAAAAATATATCTACAATATAATACAAAATACAATACAAACTAAAATACAAACTATAATATAAACAAACTAAGGGTTTACAAACTTTGTACAGGTTGTGTATTTCCAAGTAATTGAAAAATAACTCTTAGGATATATAAATTTGAAAATAAAATGACCCTATTTACATTCTGAAATGCAATTTTAGACCAATTGCTTCTTTTTCTGTTATAAATGTTACGACAAAAACATTTTTTGTTCGTTTAATTTTGAAAATTATTTCATTTCAATGTTTATTCTGATCTCTGGTCAATAAAATGGTTATGTTTTCAATTCTTTTGATTAATTTTTCTTTGTTTTGATATTGTTTTTGATGAAAACAATTGAAAATTTGGTTCAATTTTGTTGAGAAATATTAGAGCGAAGAAAGAAAAGACAATTTTTATTCTTCTGAAAGCTTTAAATCGATTTAAGTTATTGTTATAGTTATTGACAACGATTTTAATCCAAGAATTTTCAATTCATGCCATAAAACCATTGAATTGTATTAACTTTTCACTCAGAGTCACAACATTAGGACATAAAGAATAGGCTTATATCATATGAAATGACCCCACTATCAGAGTCACAGCCATTTCCAGGATTAGAAATTTCGAAGGAAAGCCTCAGTTTTATGTGGTATATGATTATCCATTGCTATCCATTGCCGGCAAATGTTCTGTTCATTCAATGGTTTTATTGATATTAAAAAGGTTTTTGCATTTTTGGGTGTCTATACTCCACCCAAATATGAAAGGCCTTATTCCAGAGAATTAGTGGTCTTCTAAAAGACAATCTGATTATAGCATTCACCCATACATTGCAGTTAATGCATCAAATGAATGGTAAGTGCTCTGCACAGACAGTGATCAGACCTGCTTTTAAGGCCTTATCATTTGATAGCGTTTTCTCATAAAGTCTCGAAATAGTAGGAATCGCCCTGGATCAATAAACAATCAATAATCACTCTATCAAATCTCTAATTAACTTTCAAATTTCCAATAATTCAAATATCTATAATTGAAGTATGAAATTGATTCTCTATTTGGAGTAAAAACTTTTATAGTTTCTTTTTTTCGATTCGCTAGATTATTAGTGAGATTTCAATATTACATTCCTAAAGAAGGTGTGAGTCAGTGCTCAAAATATTGTCCTGTATTTACCAATTTTCTGTTAATCCGTATTCATTATAAGTGAGGAAAACTGTATTTGAATCTTTTGAAAATTGAAAGTTAATAAGAGATTTGATAGAGTATTTATTGATTCAGGGCGATTCCTATTATTTTGAAAATACCTGCACAGCACAGCACAAAATTACATTTACATTATATTAGATGTAATGTGCGGCGAATTTGTGTAATTTATATATCAAAAGCATTACTTAAATTTTGTGCTCAAAATGAAACTTATATTAGAAATGAGATGAGAAGAGCACTCATTCTAATAGGAAAACCAGATTTTTCTCTCTCCACCCAAATATCAAATGCTATGAATAGAAAATTATTAAATTCTTTCGTCAATTAATATTTGTTTTAATTTTATTTCAGATAATTAGCTTTGAATGAACCGAACGAACAAACAATTATTGTCTATATATGGCATCAAAGATATGAATTTTAATTATCGGATCTCAGTCTCGGAATAATTATCAGAATTTATTATAATTATTAAAGTGATTACACATTGGATTCAATCTATTCTTATAATTCATAAGTTTTTCATACTATTTGAATGCTATTTTGCATAATTGGTATGAGCAAGATGAGTAACCTTACTTATGTATTTGTGAATACAAGTTTAATATTATATGAGTATCTATTTATCATTGCATTCAATGTATGTCTGATGAATACATAATCAAATACTATCCCTGATATGAATTTGACAATTTTGATGACTTGATTGCTAAATGACTTGTTTCTTGGTTATACCACGACTTGAAAGTATTAAAATTTGATTAATTTCAATAAGAAATTCATTATTATTTTAATGAAATTCTGTGAATCGATTAATGTTTAGAATTAATTGTAATAATAGGCACACATTAGCCATATATTAGGCGAGATTTCCCTTAATAAATGATCAAAAACAAAATTAATCGCTTGCTTTCAAATCAAATCTTTTATTCAGATTATGGCGCAAAAGGAAAGGCATTGGATATTAAAAACAATTTTTATTATAAACTCATTGTTAGCAGTAATTCATTAAACATTTCTAACATTAAACGAGAGATTGATTTAAGACTTAAATCTATTTTATTAAAAATAGTCACGACTTGGAAATCCGACGGATTTTAATCGAAATCATGCTTATGAGGACAGCCAACGGATAAAACCATTGGCTATTTGTCATCAAAAATCATTAATAAATTAAAATTTCATATTCAGTCAAATCCGACATAACTTTAATGGGATTTCTTTAGTGAAAAAACATTATCTATTTTTCGGAATTTTATGTAATAAATAATTTATTTGAAATCAAATTTTGTTTCACATAAGAAAAAAGAGATTAAATTTTATTATTTTTCGTTTCATTTACATTAAAAAGAAGTTTTATATACCAAAAGTATTAAGAAAAAAATATTAATTGATTAGTTCTGTCAACAGTCGCTAACGAAAATATTTTGATAAATGTTTTAAACTTAATTTTATTGAAGAAAAAGTTTACCGAAAATACCTGGTCTTTGAATTGATAATTAATTTATTTATAATTTCTCAGTCGATGTCGTCTTCTATTTCTTGAGACTCTTTTTTATTGGTTTTTGATTAGTCTTTAAGTTTTGGAAATAATTTGGAAATAATTTTCTGAGACCTTTTTGCCGCAAAAATAAGTGTTTTGACCCCAAATTGTATTTTATTTGAAAGGATTTCTTATTTTTTTGTCTCATTATTACTCATAATTGAAACGTTAAGATTAGATTCGAAACTAATGTTAAACTAATCTATCAAAACCAATCAAATAAGATAAATGAGTTGGGAACTCCTTTGAAAATAAGGATGTAATGCTAATTATTAGCACTTTTTGTCTGAATTAATGCCATTATAAAAATAATGCCAAAATCACTGTAAAAAATCATTGATTAAATAAATTTATATAATAAAAATAGTTTACTTTTTTTATAATCATCTGTATAGAAGTGTTGATACTATTTTTGAGGAAATTTGTTTTAAAATTAATAAAAATATTATTATATTTGTTCATCATTTGACTCATTCATATGTTCTTAATATCTGAAAATCGTTTTCTGACCCTTCAAAGTCTACGGTCATTAAGCCTATTAACTAATATGGAGTTCCCCTGAATTGAATTTATAATTCGGTTTATTTGCAATAAAAAAGTTTAGATATTTGAGACAATTTTAGTCTTAACCAACAGTCAAATGATTTACTGCACAAAAACTGTCAAATGTTTGAAGAGTGCCCTCAAATGCATTACTTTTATCTTTTTTGGAATCAAATTATTTTAAAATAATAAACAAAATAAGAAATGTCTGACATTTTTGTGAAAATTCAAAAAGATTTGTATCGTTCATACTTTCATTGAAGAATTACTTACAAAACTTTACGAAATGAGAGTAAAATTAATAAAATTTCAACATACTGACCATACTCAATTGATTTAATAATAAAAATTATAAATTGGTTTGGTTGCAATTTTAATAATATGATATACTAGACTTAGCAATCAAAATTAGAAAAGCAGGACTTATAAGAGATTTTTGTTTAAAAATTTTCAATTAATTTGATTGAAAAGCGTTACGAAAAATGAGGTTTTCATTCAATAGTTTCCTTTCAATATCTTATTGACATCTCATTAAAGCCAAACTTAATGAATGAAATTAATGAATATTTAACTGATTGACTGGGATTTTGAAATTTCAATAGCAATTTGGTAATTAGCAACTTTTGAAAAGCCCTTCTAAATATCGATGACAAGTATTTGCTCTGTTTTTAACCAAATGTTATATCAATTTATTAAATATTTTTGAAATATTAATTTTTTTACAAAAAAAGTATAGTGTTTTTGATTTGAAAACAAAAATATGATTTTAATCCTAATTTTGAATTGATTTTTGGCTTTGATTTCTATAGAAATTATTATCTCAATGTTTTTTCCTTCAGTTCTTCTGTTTTGTTGCCATTATTTTCTGAAGAATTATTAAATTTCTTCAAAATTGTTTCATTCGGTAATAAAATGAATTATATTTTCAATTTGTTTCAGATTTTAAAGGCATTCATTCGATTGATATTTCCGTTTGATTAAAGTCAAGAGAAATCATTTCCAGATTTGTTGGCCATTTGGAGAAAAGCCAATACAGAGTAAGAGTAGAGCAATAGAGCCAACAAAAAATCAATTAACAGATTCCCAAAAATCTTTTTCTGTCCCAACAATCGATTACTTTGATGGCTGTTTTTCAGTTAAAAAAGTTGATAGATATTTCTAATTCATTCCAATCCAATGGATTTCTCTTTCCTATTATTGTTTTTTATTCTTTTAGCTTTACTTTAATAGTAAGTCTCATAACTATTATTATTGTTTTAAGTGTTGTCACAAAAGGGAAACAACAGAAGACTGAGTGACTTAACAGTAAATTGTTGTTAACATTATATGGAGAGGGAAAGGCAGAGAGAAAGCACAGCACAAAAACTGTAAGAAAGGCTACATTTTTTGCCTAATGATGCGTTCCTTGAATTAACGATTATTTGCTGAAAAATCACTTCGTTTTTAGTGCTGTTCAATGAGTGCGTCGACAGAAGAACAGCAGTCCTTAGTGTTGGGGGTATTATGTTTTGTGATGCCATCACTTACTGGCAGTCCTTGTAATTGATATTTTATATAACAAATAGCGTTAAAGTTAACTTGACTTCACTTTTCTGATTCCACACACAAATTGTTGCCTATTTTTTGCTGTCTTTCATATAAAAACAAAAATACTTTCACTCATTCCTATCCTTAAACTCATAGTCTTTACGCTCGCATTCATTCTTAAGTCTTAAAAAAATTATATTATATTAAAGGAGACAAAAAAGTGAAATAAAATTTATGTCCAAAGAGTGAAGATTAGAAATAAAGAGCTGAATGTAAGTGTCGGTCGTCTCTCATGTATTACATATCAAAGAATATTTTTTGCGTCAAAATATAAGTAATTTTTTAAGGCATAAATCAAAAGCAGAGAATCGCGAGAATTGATTGTCTTTAATGCTAATTCATTAATCAAAGTTTGTGCACATATTCTGTTATTGTCGGATCCCTAACTCAGTCTTCACTAATATTATCTGCTTTTTAAGCAAAACATTTGACTCGTCTCGACATAAGCACCGAAAAGGGTTTAGGAATAAAGAAATTCCTGTCCTCTGAGTCTGTCTTTATGTGAAGGCATTTGACTGTTGAGAGGATACGCCACACAAATTGCAATTGAATTAATGTAGAGAATGTTCAATCTTTATGGAGCGGAACAAGACTTTCTCAGATAACTGAATATTTCACAAAAAGAGGCGACATTTTACTGAATTTTTTGCGCCTTTGACTACAAACAGACTGAATATGAAGAGCACTGCCGACTGAACCAACAATTTCTTTCTGGTGTCTGTGAAATGTGGCGAACATTCATCCAAATTGATGCCAATGGATGCCAATGAGCCAATTCTGAACTCAACCCGAAATTTATGGCCAAACAAACACTCGTCTCCTTTGATCGAAATTTAGTTATAATTTAATTCGTTTGAAAAAACTTTTAGTCTGTCTTTTAATGCAATTACAGTACTCTCACTCTCTGTATTTCCATTAGTTTTGAGGCGAAAACATTTTTTTCAGATGAAAAATCAAAAATAATTTTTGCTGTAAAATAGTTTTCACTTCTTTAATGTTAAGCTTCGATGAAATGAACGAATGGTTTGTTTGTTGTAATTCTTTTTTTAATAGACTTTTTGTGCAAAACTGCAGAACATTTGAAACTATTTTTATGAATCTTCTCGTCTTCTGATTAACGATAATTGAATTTTGAGGGACATATCGTTTTTGGTTTAAACATAATTATCCCTAAAAACATATTTTTGATAATTCATTTCGGATATGATTATGATTTGCAGATGTTTTCGCTTGAATTCTAATTATTTTCTTCAATCAAAATGAGTTCTAATTTTAAACATATTTAAGTAATTCTAATGAATTGAGATATGAATTAAGAGTTTGACATTTTATCTACTAATGAGTGCAGGTTTTTCAGAAAGTTCTTCATATTAAGAAGTATTTTCAAAATGATTGCCACAAATTATGCCTAAAATTAAAGGAGTTATTAACGAAGATTGAGAATCGAGTGAAGCGAATAACAAAATAAAAAGAGGCCTTACTTTCAGATATACTCTACTAATGAGAGCCTGAATTAATGATAAAGATTTTTTGTCTCTTAGTTTGAAATGCATTTAACACACGTTTTGAATACTAATGATTGAACATTAGCTCAATTACACAAATGCAACGAAAAATAAGCTTAAATTAAATTTGATTCTCTCGTTAGTCGACTTATTCTCTGTATTTAAATAGTTTTGGAGAAGAAAATATGGTTGAGCTCTCATAAGAACACGGCTTTAATTACATTGCTAGTGTAACCAAGTTCATCCATCCACTGACAACGTAATTAGCGATGTTCGCAGTTTGGATGCAAAAAAGTGGGAAATTTTACTCAAAATATCTATTACTTGAAAAAATTGGAGGCCTTTTGGTTATCCAACCGTTGGTTTCCCTTTAATTATTAGATTTGTCTCATATTTTGTTGCACTCATTATCGCTAATAAGTCTGTGTTCGCACAGAAATATTTCGTCAAAATACAGAATACTTTGTCATTAATTGTGTTCAGAGGGAAGAGAGGGATATGGGAGAGAGGGAGAGAGAGGGAGATCAAAGTGAAATTAAGAGCACAAAAAAATTGAAATCCAGTGACACATAATGACAGTGAACTGCATTGTGTCGGAACGCAAATCATCGCAAATTCCTTTAACGAGGGAATTAAAATTCATGGCTTTTGCTTTCCATGCGATGATATAATTGCCATTTTGTTCGTTGTTTGTGATGACAGATGGAAGATATATTGAGACCATCATTACTGCACTGATAAACAACTTTAGCTATAATTTTTGCCAAAATTATAATCAAATCTAAATATTAAATTCAAAGTAACGACAAAATCATAATAACATAATAGAAATACAGGACTTTAAATAACAGGAAACTAAATGTCAGAAATTTTAACAAAATGAACAAATTCTAATTCTAAGCAATTTATTGCAATATTTTTATTACAAAATTCAAATGAATTCATGAACAGAGGGTTTGACATAAAATTGAATTTCGCATAAAATTAATTTTCTGTATTCACTATTATTCGCCAATTTTTGTCTCCTCTTTTGGCATTCATTTCATTCAATTTTGTACTTCAATTAAATTATTGAATGCATTGAATGCATCGCTTTTTATGGCAAAGAATTCATAGGATATAATAATAACGTTTTAGTCATATATTCGTCGCTTTAATTCGTTTTGTATTCATTTTTAGCGTAACTTAAATAAATGAGAGAAATTTGTTCATCATTTCCGGCAAAGTCTATGCCCTGACTATTACCCGATTTTAATCGCACATCATATGCATCGAAGCCAATGGTTGGCTCTCATATAAAATATCATTAGTTTTAATAGAAGTCATTGATTAACGTTATTATAATAATTACGAAATGTTTGACAGAGAAGTGGTTCGTCAGTCAGTCGAAGCAAAACCACTATTAGAGTAATGTTTTGTAGTTATAAATATCAGAATATATTTATATATCCGAATAATATATTATTTTTTCATAATTTATTGCATAATTTTGTTAATTTATAAGTTAATTGAATTAATATCCAGCAATACATTAGCCTAATTACAATTTATTACTCTTTTTTCTAGCTTTGAATATACATTGAATTATAGTCGGGAATAGAGAACAGACTCTTCTCTTCTGTTTAATCATAAATTAGAAATAAAACTCAATATTATTGAAGTGTTCGCACAGTTTTGTTAGGTTTTCCACTATTTTCTCACTGATTAATCGGAAGCCAGGATTTGATTCACAAACAAAACTAATTGAAATTAGATTTGAAAACCGAAAAACCTTTTCTCAGGTGAAAAATAAAAAATATTCTTCCCTTCAGAACCAATTGAAAGCAACAACAAAAACAACTACGAAATTGTAATGAAGTTTCACTACTTCTCTAAACTTAATTTTTTTGTTTCTTTGCTCTTCATTTGCAAACTTTAAGCGTAAATATATTACAGAGAAAAGTACTTAAAACGACTGAGCGATGGGGACTGAGCCACTAGTCTGTGAAAATAGCGTTAAGTATAAAGGATTGTTAAAAACAAAGTTTATGTACTCATAAATTAGGCTTAAATAAAGTACTTTTTATTCATTTTAAGTTTTCATTGAATGGTCAGAAATAAAGCAAAGAATAGAAGCAAATAAAGTATTGGAAGAGAAGAGAAAAAATATTATTTCCAACTGACACTAAAAACATTGTGTTGGATGGCGTGGATGTGCTGTGCTGTCAGTGTTGTGTGTGTGTGTGTTGTCATTGTGCCCGAATATATCTCCATCACATTATCACTTTCTAAAAGCATTCTTGTGTTGCATAAAACTTGTTTGAAATGGTCTTTCAATATTATTTTGCTCTTATTTCTGCGTTAAAGCCGACACACATTTAGCATTCAATGCGTGAATGAATCCACACTTTTCTTATTCTTAGAGTCTTTTCCATCTCTTTGTGTCTCTATTTTTCTTATTTCCCAAACTCTATGGCAATAACGAGTTCTCCATTAACTTTGCTCTGACTGTCTGTCTATTTGTGACTATCTCTCACTCTTTTACTGTTTTGTTTAGTTTTGTTTTGTGTTTTTCTCTTTCTTTTAGTTTCCTCTTCTGCACTGAATTCACACAAATTGAGATTTAGTACTAATTTAGTACATCAGAAGTGCTATCAGACGGCACAACAAATCCATTGTCCACTAAATCCCAATTATAACCAAATAAGAGTTGAGTTGAGCTCCAATTTTATGGATATATTTCTAATTAAAAATATTTCGAACCGAAAAACAAGAAGAAAAGCTCTGAAATTATTATTAAAATTTTTCGCTAATTTTCAGCAAAAGATTCGCGATTTAGATAATAATGTCAGAGCTTTTATGAATTAATTAAACTTCTTAATGAAAAATAATTTTCTGAATTAATTAGTCTTTTATTTACATTAAATATATGAGAGCCTAATATAGGGAAGGGCTGACGCTTTCAGCTAATGTTTGGCTCTTAGGAGTGATTTGCGTCAACTCGTCTTCAAATTGAAATTTTAATTTGCAATCAATTATTTTGTATTCGACTTTTGTGAGTGTCTGTGCACTCAGAATAAATTACTCTTGAATATTAAGCAAAATACATATCAAGTAAAAATAGATTTGATTTGAAGTAGAGCTCAAATTTGTTGTAAAAGCACAGAATAGCTCAGAATATTATTCATAATTCATAACATATTTCACACGAGAAAACATTTCTCATCCGAACATAAAAAGGATTTGCATTTCGCGACAATCACTGGAAAAACATGAAAACCGACACAAATTACTGGCGATTATTGTAAACACAATTCCGGTTAAGTGTTTGATATTTAGCGAAATGTTTTCAAAACACAATTAAATGATTTTTTTGTCCAAACTTTGCCGAAAGGATAGGAAAGGATATTTCGTCGGAATATTTATCGGCAAACTCTTTGAGTTAGTTTTATTTTTCTTCATTCAGAGAGTATTTTATGAGTTTTGTTAAGCAAACAATCATAACATTTATCAAATATATGTCAGAAAATCTCAATTTAAAGAAAACAACAATTTCTTCTTCGGAAGAATTATTTCAAAGAATCAAAACTTTTTTCTTTTTCTTTTTTATATAATATTTTAATTGAAAGCAATAAATCTCATAAAATCATAGGATGTGCTAATGGGGTCAAAATACTTCCTAACGATAATAAATTTTTCATTTAGTATCACCTAGTAAAACACCTATACAAGCAATAACACCTATCCTAAAAAGTCAATAGCCTTCCCACTAGTTTGAAGATACGAATTGTTAGGAAACTCTCCTCGAATTAATTGAATTGAAAATTGAGTCAAAATATATGAAAACCTTCCAAATGGTTGATTATAATCGAAAACTAATTGAATTAAAACTCAGTTCTGTTTCATAATAAATGAGTTTTAAATAAATTAGAAATCAGTCCTAAACTTAATTTAAATAATTTTCTATTAACTAAATCATTAGTTGTGTTGCCTTCTGCTTAATAACAGTCAGTCCTCTCCAATTGAATTAAACCAAATGAAAATAAATATCTCTGCAATTCTTGTAGTGAAATTCCTCTCACAAAGACAAAAGGAGAGAGAGAGAGAGAGAGAGAGAGAGAGAGAGAGAGAGAGAGAGAGAG
>JAQIXD010002057.1:0-11760 GCA_034699985.1 Minunthozetes semirufus | reverse complement strand
TCACGCCCTCAACCCGCGGGCGTGAGTGAGTGATGAGGGTTTACGCGGGTTGAGGGGCCCCTCTTTCGGACACTACTTCACATACTTTTAAATGTTTATTCGATAGAAGTAGAATAGAGTTTATACATTTACTGTGTATTTACTAAAGTTATTTTAAATAAATATAATGAATCATTAATAATGATGGTCAAATATATTGGTCATATTTTTTCGATGCACTCAACTATAAAATTGTTTGAAAAATTTCTTCGACTAAAAATAGATTGAATTATTCCGCTGTAAATTCAAACAGTTGTGCTAATTGTTTAATTTATAATAATTGAAATCATCATTATTTTATTTTTTAACTTTCATTCAAATGTTTGGTTGCAATCAAAATATATGGGAAATTGACAAATTCAAATCAATTTTAATTATCAAATCTTATATTTTAATTATTTTTAAACAAATATTCATATTATGAGAGAATAACAGAATCTATTCTTACATCCATTCTATGATTTAATAAATTAATTATTAATTTAATAATTAAAAGGAAATAAAATTTGAATAATTTATCGAATTTTTGTTTTAATAGTCTTTAGTAATAATTTAGAGTCAAATAAATGAATGAATTAATGAATCTCTAAAATAGAAGAAATTATTGAACGGAAGAGTTGTTATGCAATCATATCATAGATTACGCTTTGATTACAAACAAAGACGAGAATCGCATCTCAAATGACTAAAAGTGAATAAAAGTGTCGATTCATTGAACATTTATTTAATAAATTGTTATACGTTTTGGTTATCATCTGTTTATTAGTAATCAATTAATTTTGACAAAAATATAAACAATTTATTTATTTATTAAAAGTGGAGACAAATAGAGTCTAAAATGTGGTTATATTTATTGACTTTTATTTTTTTTATTGTCTTCTGTTTGACCATATTTTTAGCGTTAGTTTACTTCGGTTTGTTTGAAGATATAGTGGTTAAGGTGGGAACACCTCCTTATAAATTTGGTGCTCAACCCGTGGCATATAAGAAAGCGAAGTCCTCTTATTCAGACGCTTCGGCTCTTTTCACAGAAGTGGTATCACTTACTCCCGATTTAAAGACTTTTGGCGTTTATTTAGACGAACCAAATGATCAAAACAAAGAGAAGTGTCGTTTTCTTGTCGGAGCTATACTTAGACCACAATCACCTGAATTCGAGTCACAAAAACAATTGCTTGAAAGCAAAGGTTTTATTTGTGGTCAACTGCCAGATGTGGATCACGTCGTGTCCACTGTATTCCCTTTCCGTTCAGTCATATCAGTTGTGATCGCAATCAGAAGAGTTTATCCCAAAATCAAGTCATATATTTTGGTCAGTATTTTACACATTTATTCAAAGCTTTCATTAAATGAATGCCAATTAATGCCGGCCTTTGACTAAATAGGAGCACAACCTATGCGCTCATCCGGCAGTTGAAGTCTATGACGAAAACAACATATACTTTATGTTTCCGTTGGCCAAACAGATTCAGTTCTACCACTTATACAATGATAACGACGACGACACCAGTGATGACAACACCGACGAAGAAGAAGACGAAGAACCCGAAGAGGAGGTAAAAGTTATTGACGAGAAAGAGAGTGAAGACACCGGCATTCAAATGAGATTAAGAAGTTCTAAGTCTAAGAAAAGTTCAAACAGTAGTACAAGTTCTTCATTTGAAGAATTATTAGTCGATGAGTTGTGTCCCAAAGACTCGTAATTATCAATAAAATGGAATCCAATCACTCCTTTCATTCCCGAATTGAGATTAAATTCTTAGTCGACTATAAATTCGCAGCTCTTTTGATGTCATAATTAGTGTGCAATCAATGAATTCTTGAGAACTGATTCAATATTTCCTATAAAATAATTAATTATTAAATTTTAACGAAAATTATTTGAAATCATTTTTCGTCTGAAAATTCATTTAAAAATTATTTTAAGAAATTCTTATCAATTATTCCAAAGATTTTCAGAGAAACCGATTATTTATGTAATAATAATAATACCTTTCAATTGGTTTTCATTATTTGTGTGATATCTCAAGTCCTCTGTTTCGACAAATATTGTCTTCAATTTATTTTTTTTGTTTCGTTTGAATAAATATTTCATTTAATTCATTGAATGAGTTATTAATTGATTATTAATTAATGTTTACTCAAAATTCGTTAATTAATTGTCTTTAAAATGAGATCAGAATTAAACAAAAATTAAATAATTTGTTAAATAAATAGAAAAACATTTTTATTATCATTAAATCAATTAATGGTTATTAGACTCCTGTTCTGTCTGTGATTGTGTTGACTCATCACCAGTTGGTTCACTTGTTTGAGGGATTTCTGAATGACGTTTAAGAGGTTGAGCTGAGGATAAAGAAGATGTTCTGTTCCTCTTTGCTGCTGAAGGGGGTGTTGTTGTCATTTGACTTATAACTGATCGCAAATCTTTGAGGTCAGCGCTTGCACTGGAAGTGACGCTCATAATAGATGAGGTCAAAGAAGAGGGTAAATCAAAAGAACCCGAAAATCTCTGAAATCCTCTTCTATTTGGAGCGTTTATAGAAGTTTGTCCCGAAGCAGAACTCGACGAAGACATCGCAGAGACTCTATTTCTGACGTTCTCTTCGTAATCGAGTTGTTGTTTGAGAAACATTCCGTTTTTAATCAGTTCCTGAATGTTCTGAAAGTGTCGTTCCGTTCCATACATTGATTTGACGGCAGATATAGAGTACTCCAAATCAAAGAAATTTCCTTTTAATCGGTTCTGAATTCTCTTCATTTCGTTCTAAGATTTAAAGATTTTTTTTACAAATATCTCTTCAAATATAAGCCAAAGAATTACCATTTTATCGATGAGTTGTGGGACAGACTTATGGCAGTGCTCTTGTATTCTGAAACAGGCCAGCGATGGCTCATTTCCTAAAATATACAGGTTTTCCGATATCTTCTCACAGGCTGTCCAACAAAACATTTATGATTAAAATTAAGACAAAATTGTGGACAGAATCTACAAAATCTCACTCTTTTTGGTTTTCTTCGTAAGATCTGAGTCCGAATGCATTTTAGTGAACGAATCGATGACTAATTACATCAATTAATTTGGTTTAAATCACAATAAAAACATTTTTATTAATCAATTAAATTATGATATTATTCGCAAACATTGTGTAAAAGATTTTTAAAGTGGAGTCAATTGATTCAAAAGTTCAAAATCAGTCATTCCTTTGATTTATTAATGAATATTATGGTATAAATAGAAAATAGGGTTCAATTGTTTCATTAATTTGATTACAATTTGTTTGAATGTCTCTTAAGTTGAAAACATTGACAATATTTACATTTTATTTGAGTGAATACTTTAAAACTGATCTCTAAATTAAACTGAGAAATGGTTCGACAATTTTGGCCTTTTTTAACACAACAACACTAACCATAAATACTATTTAAAAGGTTTTGAAATATGACAATCAGATGACATTATCTGCACGACTCTAATACTCGACTGTGATTGCATGCATTGAATGCACACACATTTGTCACTTCCTTTTCCTCCAAAAATGTCTCAAAAGGTAAGCGTGTCTTACATTACAAATATTTAATTTAGTTTTAATTGTCTTTAATTTAATTTAAATTCAACTCAAATATTGTCTATAAGTTGCCAATACTTTACCCTCTCTTATAATTATATAAATGATGGCATATGTGTCCACATAATCAAATGCCGAACTCTTAAACCTATCCTTAAAATTAATGTAAACTTTGTTTAATTGGATTAATTGAAAGACATTTGATTTGATATAAATTTATGGCACAGTTTATGGCAGAGTTGTGTCCATTCTTTACGCAATTTTGTATTTTAAGTGCCAAATAATATGAACAAATACTGCAACATGTCATCAGTTAATCCAATAATTAAGACATTACTGTATTTTGTGATAAAATCATTGATTAATTTTTATTTGATTTATAGATGGATACGAAGAGCGCTCCCATTAAGACGAAGCGAAAGGATAAGGCTAATAACCCCATGAGAGAGGTTCGCATCCGTAAGCTTTGTCTGAACATCTGTGTCGGCGAATCTGGCGATAGACTTACCAGAGCTTCCAAAGTGTTGGAACAATTGACTGGACAACAGCCTGTCTTCTCAAAAGCTCGATATACTGTCAGATCTTTTGGTATTCGAAGAAACGAGAAAATCGCTGTTCATTGCACTGTCAGAGGACCCAAAGCCGAAGAGATTCTTGAAAAGGGACTCAAAGTATGATTTATTAAATAATTGTTTTGTTTGTCAACTAATCCTTTGTTTAATTTATAGGTAAAAGAATATGAGTTAAGAAAAGACAACTTTTCAGATACCGGAAACTTTGGGTTCGGTATTCAGGAACACATAGATTTAGGCATTAAATACGATCCGAGTATTGGTATCTATGGTCTCGACTTCTTCGTGGTGTTGGGCAGACCCGGATTCAATGTCGCCCACAGAAGAAGGAGAGTCGGAAAAGTCGGTCCTCAACACAGACTGACGAAAGATGACGCCATCAAATGGTTCCAACAGAAGTACGACGGAATCATTCTTCCGCCTAAGAGTAGTGGAAAGTAATGACAATAGAAATACTGTTTGTATTTAAAGATTAAATTTTTTCGATGAATAAAGTCGTGAAAAAAACAAACCTTTGATTTGATTCTTAAATTCAATGATTAATATATTTTTCAAATGTTTTTATTGACTTTAAATTAATATCTAATTTGAATGGAAGTGAAGCGAAACTCATTTGAAACGGTGTGTGCCGTCAATGTATACAAGTGTTGTCAGTATTGTCTCAAAAAGTTTTCAAATACTATTTTATCACATTTTTTATGCAAAATAAATTGGAAGCGAATATAAAGTGAAAATAATTAGCGAACAATACATACAAAGGTCTGCGATATTAAAAGTGTTGATATGATATCATCGGTGATAATGAGATCTATGGTTACCCTCAAACTTAACACAGTTTTTAATAATTCTCAACATTTTTATTATAGAAGTGTTTTGTGCGTTAAGTTTGTCCATAAAATGCTTGTGACTGCCATTCAGTAAAGTATAGTTCACTTTTGCCTTAATTCTGTTTTGAGTGCAAAAAATCAATTATTGAGAATTGCCTTCAAAATTATGAGACATTTCCTCAAACGAAAGTCAATCATATGTTGTTTGGCTTTGTTTTGCTCTTAAAATTCATTTATATTTTAGTCATATTATAGTCAGTGAACGCATTAATTAATCTGTATTTGTGTTGTCGTAATAACAATAATTAGTGTTAGACGTGAGCCCTATCTGTAGCTCAACTAATTCAGAGTCACTACTACTCACACTTGTATTCATTGCTTCAAAATAATCCTAAATATTCTTTGAACTCATTTCCAAATAATAATGAGTTTAAGCAACGATTCAAAGAGACAGTCAAATATGTCATTGAATGAGGACTTCTGGGCAGAGTTGGACAGCGTTAGTGAGAGTGGAGCCGACCTCTCACCTCCTTATGCTGAGTTAGACGACGAAAGTTCTCCAAACAAGTCATTAGAAGGTAAGTGAAAAGCGATTCTTAAAATTCTTGTTTTTTGATAATAATTGTTTGCCATAAGAAATACATAACTTCTATGTAGTAGTGATTTGTTAATCATTTTTTTCGCGATTTTGTGTAAATAATAAAATTTATTAAATGCGATACAGAATGTGATAAAAGGATTAATTGTCTTACATTACAATCGGATCAGACCTTTAGATTATTTGTTCTTTTCTCTGAATTTATGTCAATTAATATTGATTTTCAAATCAAATGTCATATTCTTTTGTTTATCTCAATTTAAATCAAAAGCAATTTAAGTCTAAACCTAACGACAGGGTTATATTCCATAGAAATTATTGCCACTTTCTTATTGCAAAATTACACAAATTAAAAAAGTATAGAATATGGCTTATTTGTCATTGCTAATATGGCTAATACTATCCCATTTATTATTATTTCTCAAATCTATTGAGTTCTTCATTTAAAAACATCCGAATAATCTAATTATAGCCGAATTTCTTTTGTTTGACACTAAATGAGTATATATTTGACAAAAGAGGATCTAATATATTATTTCAAGCGATTATCCATTAAACGGAAAACATCGAAGAAACTAATCTTGTTAATGGGAGCAACAGCTACTGCATGGCTAGCAATGTAAATGACAAGTTTAACTTTTGAAAAGTCTGAAATTCAGAAAAATGTTCTTGGTAACAGTGACTTTAACTAAAACTATTTTTAGGTTCTAATTGAATGAGTGGACATTTTAAACCAATCAAAACAATTTTAAATAATATATTAATTCTTAGATAATATAACTTTATTTGTTTCAAGGATTTTGCATTTTCTGAATCCGCTATGTTTTGAGTCAATACTAAAATTGCATTTTTATTCGCTTCAAAGATCGCAAATAAATTAAATCTCTGAGAAAACTCTGTATTTTCTCTAATAAAAGGTTTTACTTAAACCTCGATTACTTGTTTTTATAATTTTTGAGATCACTTTTTATGAAATTCTTTGATTTTAATTAATTCAAATAATATTTTATAAATCAATGAAATAATTCATAAGTAACTCAATTACAGATAATTAACTCGATTAAGTCGATCATTAAATTTATGAAATTATAATAACTTTTGATGAGTTTTCTTTCACATTAATTCAAATTTAGGATTACATAATGTATGTTCACCTAAATGATGGACTAATTAACAAAAATTTTAAAATAAGCAAACGTAAATTTTAAAAGGAATATTAAAGCTACAAGAATATATATATTGTATCTTTATTTGAACATAAAAGTTTAAAAAACTGATTGATAGAACTGATCAATTTAAACATTGTAGACATAAGAACTTCAAATACATTATATTAATAATTCTATATTTTTAATTAATTACATCATTAGAGCATTTAATTAAATTTTTCTAATTAACACAAATATTAAAATTAATATTAACTTATAATCAATTATTTTCCTAAAAAACGAGTTCACAGATGAATAACATCTCATTTGTTAATCTTTTCTATACATAAAACTGATTTCGTTCATAAAATGATCATTTTTTGAATGAATTATCTTTATTATAGTCAATATTAATTTAATATAAAATATAAGAGGGAGTAAACTCTTTACCACTACTTCAAAAACTTTTGAGTTTCCGAAACTGTACTACAATTACCGAAACCGATTCTGTAGTCTTGTTCATATGAGTAACACCCTATGATAGGGTAACCCATTAAATTGGGTCCGATGCTTCGTCTTTATATTAATTGAATTAAATTCATTTGAATGAATGAAATTTATCTTTAAATATGACCTCAATTGGAGACTAAAATGACATTTAAGTGTTGTCTTTATGTTTTCCTTCTCTGTCTTATAAATCAAATCAAATGAGTTTACATCCGATTTATAGTCACATCGACTCTGAATGAAATAGCATTTTAGAGAACAATAACTGGCTGTGAATGTACTCTTAATTGACAATTCATTTACAATATTCTCAATATTTTCTTCGAATAATGATTTTGTCAAATATTTCCTACTTTTCTGACTTTGATTTCATTTTCATTTTGAAAGTCTTTTTTAGATTTAGAAATGGATTATAATTATCTCTATTTATGACATCAATGCATATGAATCATAAGTTTGAGATAAAAACTTATTCTTTTGTTAAAGTTTTGTTGAATTTTCAAACAAATAATAAATTAATAATAAAATTGTTTTTCTGATCCAAATATAAACGAATATTTTATTGAATAAATTATCAAATATTAGACAAACTTCTGTTTCTTTATCTCTTATTATGATAATTGAGACAAATATTGAATGTAAAGAAAAGTCAAACTTACAGTTATATAACAGCATATGATTGAATGTGTATTCTATTATGAAATAAACTTGTTATGTAATTTGTCTGTGATATTAAGTGGAAAGGAATTATCAAGCTGACACTTCTCATTTTGGTGGCGCTTTCGATTAAAACCAATCAAATAATGTCTAACTTTTCTTATCTTTTATCTGATTTTTATTGAATTAAACTTAGAATCGAGTATTATTTGGTCCAAAACTTATGACTGATTTTGTTTTTAGGCCATCGTTTCAAACAATACTCATATTTGTTGTATTAATATTAGACTCAATTCAGACAATTATTTGGATATTTATTTATTTATTCAAATTTATTTTAATTAATTTAATAATTCATAGAATTAGTTCAGAATCGATGCCTGAAAACCAAAAATAAAAACTTGATGTCTGTGCCTCTCTTTGCACACAAATTGTTAGAAGTTATCTTAACTCAAGTCTCTTAAGGCATACAATTGTTTGTTTGTTATAAAAATTTCATTATTTCTGTTTATTATATAAGTTTTTGTGGTGTTTTTGCAGATCTGGCAGAAGCCGATTGGCTTAAAGAAGCAGGGTTCCAAGATGTTGTTCACTCGCTAAAAGGTAATGGATCTTATATTTGCTAATTTAATGCTAATACATAATAGGAATACCTATTTTTATTATGTTTTCGTATCGATTCATCAAATTATAAGTTAATAATAAAATGTTATTTAATATAATATAAGACATAAAAAGCTCAGTTAATGTTCTCAAATGCTGTGTTTGTCTTCCATTTAGTAAATGTAAACATTAATCAAATGACTAATTAATGTCTAATATCTGCCAAAACCAATAGACGATACACTGACGAGTACTTCGACTTCTTTGGATGAGTTGTTAGCCCTCTCACTATCGATACCTTTAACTGAAAGACAGGCCAATACTGTTCGCAAACGATTCAATACATTACAAAAAGCACTCATCAAACAGAAGGGCAGCAAAAGAGGTCAAGAAGTCGTCCAAATAGTGAATTCTGGTAAACATCGTCCGGATGTGAGATCACTGTTTGACAACTCTGACAATACTTCTACACAACCCGTAATTGTGAGAAAGGTTTACACAAAAATCAATTCTCTTTGCATTACTGTTAAACCACTTTATTATATAACTGTTTAATAGATTTCCAATAAAGAGTGTGCGGACTCAGAATACGATGGAAACGTCGCATCAGCTCAGTCTTACTCATTAGATGTGCCAAACAGACCCATACCTCGTAGAGGTTCATCTCCTGATCTGCTGAAGATGTCAAGAGAAAGGACTTTTTCATCGCCTTTGGAAGAACCTGAAAGTAATTTAATTAAATATAAGACAAAAAGCAATTTCTTAAATATAAGCAAATCGACCACAAATCTGAAGATTCCTAATAATGTGAAAAAAGAATCCGTTTCCAGTCGTTTCAGTTGGTCCGGGTATAAGAAAGCCTTCAAATTGAATAATGAAAGAAGAGGCTCCCACTCCACTATTGACACCGAAACAGGTATTTATTTACAGTTATATTAATATTTGTGAGAATTGTGTAAAAGTTTTATCTTTAACTTAAAGGCATCGAAGCGTTGAGTTTGAAATACAAATCTAGTCTTAGAGGACACGAAGACATTCGAAACAACAACGAAAAAGATAAAAACCAAATGAGTAATACCTCAGTGGCTGCCAACGACTTCTTCATCGGTGACCACATCACAGCTCAGGGATTAGGAATTGAAATTATTATCGCTCCTCAAACACCATACAACCAACCAATCATTCCGGTCAGTCATTTGAATATTTTGATCTTCAAATATATTTTTTAATTAAATTTTATTGAATATAATTTTATTCAATGAATATAAAAATTGTTATCAAAAACATATCATTTGATTACTTAAACAATATTTACATAATATTTTGTTTATCGAAAGTTCAAAATTATTGCGATTATTGCGACAGAACTTTGATTAAGGATTTAATTATAAAATGTAAATAACTTTATCGTAAATCATAAACAAGTGGTGAAAATGCGTTTAGGGGTTAATAAACACTTAAATCATCCGAAAATCTAATGAAAATTATGAAATGAGTTATAAATGTTGACTATTTTTGACTTATTTTACATAAAATCAATGAAAAAGTGAACAATATTTTGATAATTAGGAAATACATTCAATTAAGAGTCATAGACTGTGGGAAAAGTATTAAATTTTCCGATTTGTATGGGACGGGCTGATTATTTTTGCCAATATTTGTGTTGTAACGATTTGCATCAAAACCAAATAGACTATTGTCGAAAGTCATCGGATATTGTATGCCTTCATTTGGATTCGGTATCGGAATGGTAGACATCGTTGTCATAAACATCGGAAACTTTTTACTTTTCATAAATTATTAGTTTTTTTTGCATTAATTTTGGAAATTTGTATTTAATATATTACTTACGGTATAGGAATGGGTATAAAGAAAGGTATAATCACTTTTGTAGTTCCTTTACCGATTCCTTTTATAAGTTTTGCTTTGATCAACTTCTTTAATAACTTAATTTTACTGGCGTTTGCAAACTGTGGACACAAATTGTAAATTATTAGACAAATAAAAATCACAGAAAGAAATTCTTTAGTCATTTTAGTCTTCATTTCAAATCACTTTCATATCATAAGAATCTAAAGAATTTTTGTGCCTTTGAATCAAAAATTCAGTGAAACTGATTATTGAAAATGAATTTCATCCTTATATATAAACGATAGGTTGACAGTCGACCCCCACTTTCACCCATTATTTGATGTGTTATTTAAATATCGATTGAAATGACAATAAGGCGGAACTATTCTCATGTTTTCTTGAGTGGGCCTTCAATTGAGTCCAAAAGATATTTGTGTCAAATTTGCCGAAAAATATTTAACGCTTGAATAACATGTGTTTTCCAAAGAATAAATCTATTCTTCTATTTTTAAAATTGAATGCAAATAAAGATTGCTATCAAACAGTAGAAGGATTTCATCCCTAATGAGTGCAAAAGTGGTCAAATGAATCAATGAGTTGAGTCGATATCCAAAATTATAATTCGGTATTAGTTTTGTTTTACTGAATATTTTTGTTTTAATTTATTGCTTGAAAAGTATTTTTGACACTTCTATTGTCCTTTTTATTGATTTGTTTGATAATATATTTTTGGATCCCTTTCTATGTTTATCCCTTTGGTTTCGGAACATTCTTTTGGTTAAAATACGTTTACTTAAAGCAAATAAACCAAACATAGAATCAGTCAGTAATTTGTCTCAAGTGTTGTCATGAATTAGAAATCGTTAAACAATATCTCATAAAAATTAGATTTACACCAAACGTGTGAATGCCTTCAATGGGCGCCGCATTTCTTTTCTTCGTTTTTGATTTAAATACAATATAAAAGTGACAAACACTCAAAAACTCATAAATTATTGGATTTATGGACTCATTTCTTATTGTTTATGACTATTTGTTGTGGACCTCAAATCATTTTAAGCTATAATTGTTTACATCCTTAAGATTATAATTACTCCAATCGTATGAAATTCCAGAAACAGAAACTTATCTGAATCCTTCAACTTTGGCTCAATTAGTGAGAAAGTTAGAAAATATACTGCATTTTAAAAGAACTTTTTTAAAAATAAAATAAGTAAAGTAGCTAGACAGTTTAATTCGTTAATTTGTTAGTTTTAATGTAAAACACGTAATATAATACTTATGTAATGTATAATAAACATAATTTAAGTGAGGATAAAAACTTGATAACTTTAATTTGATTGTTTCACGTGCGGCCAAATTTACGCGTAATTCGAAACTAATGTTAAA
>JAQIXD010002056.1:0-11767 GCA_034699985.1 Minunthozetes semirufus | reverse complement strand
GAGAGAGAGAGAGAGAGAGAGAGAGAGAGAGAGAGAGAGAGAGAGAGAGAACAAGAACAAGAATTGAGCATAAGTTTGTAAATTCTCAATATTCTTGCAAATGTTTTAAATATTTTATTCTTGTTGTTTTTTCCCTAATGGACACTAATTATTTAGCTTTGAGAACAATTTTTGAGTCTTACCCTGGATATTGTGGGATATAAAGGGCGGCATTTGTTTGTTCAGAGGAATTAATAAATACCCTCAAAGTTATTCAACAGTTAATTAGTTTTAATAAATACTTATAATTAAGTCTCAGTTATGAACAAAATGACAGAATTTATTCCATATTATTATCGATTGATTAAAATTCTTCTAAAATTATAAAATAAATAAAAACAATAAAAACAAAACAAAATTTGAATAAAATTTTAATTATTTTTTATATGAATTTGAATCTCTTTTCAATTAAAAGCTCATTTATCTCTTGAGAATCAGTCGATTCATTATCTTTTAGATTAATCTCACAGTTTTTTAGACTAACCAAGAGTTTCTCACATATCACCTCTATTTGCAATTCTCCGCGTGATTTATAATAATAAATTAGCATGTAAATGTTGTCAAGATGTTTTAATTACTATACTCATCTATTGGCAAAACGTTGACCTTGCTTCAATGGATTCTTATGAATATGTTATTCAAAATAACCTTCATTAAAGATATTATTTTAGTCAACAATAATTAACTCGATTACTATTTATTCATTCTGTGCGTAGAGATTTTCTTCGAAAGTAACAAGAACAAGAACAAAAACAAAAGGCGAATCCTGAGCCAAAAATTTCTTGAATCGAAACTTAGATAAAAAACAAGAGATAGAGATTAAAATGAAATATTCATTTGAATAAATAGTCGGAAACTCAAACAACAAAAACAAAATCAGATGAGAATTCAGATCAAAAAGTATTCGGAATAGAATTCTGTCGAACAATAACTCACTTAAGGTTTGAATAAATATTTTGTTTATTATTTCCTCTAAAAAGTCACTCAAAATATATGTGTTTAATGAGTGGAAACAAATTGTTTATTAATGAGAGAAGACGTGCGAATAAAATGAATAAATGTTTACTAAATTTCTAGGTATATGCAGAGTATCTTTCTCTTTTAAATCACTCGTTTACTTCTTTACTAAATCACTTGTTTATTATCCCACAATAAAATCATTAGAGAATCAATTTCTGTAAATAATATTCAATTGTCTTTCAATAGTAAATCATATTCTATGGATTAAATCTTGATTGATCATGCTATTACTCTGATATTTGTAAATGTTCTTTCCGACTCCCTTGATCATTAGAGAGTCATCATTTATAAAGCATTAATATTTTCAATATGTTTGACAAACACTAGAAATATATTAACGAATAACAAATAAAAAGTAATTAATATTTAAAAGGTATTTAAAATAATTATAGATGGAAATGAATCAGGATATTTGTGCCTAGAATAGTGCCTAGAACACACAACACATAAATAAACACATAATAAAGCCATAAATTTCGTAACAACAAGACATTTATTCGAGTGGTTAAGTAAACTTCGTTATCAAAAATGAAAATTTCGCTCAATTTTCTGTGTATTCTTCTCTTCAGAGTTATATCTCTTTCACGTTTTGCATGAGTTGTCATAAAATGCTCTTAAATTTAATTTATCTCTAGTTTTAGTGATGAGCAAGCTAAATTCACTACACTTAACAATAATAGAGCTGTAATGCCTTTTCTTCATTGTTTTTCACTTGAATCTGAATTACATGATCTGAAAGAGGATCAAATTATTGAAATAGAATACCACTTTTAATTGATACAAGTTAATAAAGTAGTAATGTCACCTAGTTTGTTTGATATTATTCACAAATTTTAATATTTGTAGAAATATTTTGTCATTTTTCTACTAATTTTGATCAACGATTAGATTTTTAAAGTCGATTAAACACAATAAAATTAAATTAATCTAAATGAACAATCTAAATTGGTCCGAATTTGACGTAAATTCAGCAATGATCATGATCATGCAAATCTCATAGGAATTACTTGATGACAATCAGGCGATTAAAATAAGGAAAGAAATTATATAATTAAAAGTAATTAAATTTTAAAATTCTCTCCAATTAGTGAATCGTTTCAATTGAATGAATGGTATTTTAATATAAAGAAGGTTGCAATAACCTTGCACATTCACTCGAAAATAATGTTATTATTATCAATATTTAATTGGCTGTAGAAATGTCATATTTTTCTCATTGAATTAGTCTTACATATCGAGAGTTGTTTTGTTTTTAATAAGAAATTCAATAAACTATTTCATGGATTACATCAAATCAAATGCCATTCAATTAGTATATCATTTATTTATACTTTAAAGTGGAATATAAGCAGTTATATGAGCAGTATATGAGCAGTATATGAGCAGTATATGAGCATGATACTATTTAGATATTATTTATACGTGTATATTAGATTAATAAGATATAGACACAAGTGGATGTGCTAATCTGGTATCTCCATGAGGGGATCAACAGTCAGGTTATTCTCAACCCTTTTCCAAGTTTGGAGTATTTCATACACTGTATTGAACTGCTCTTCTTTACTGATTCCATATCTTGACCTTGAATTACAAGACTGATTTTGCTCATTTTATTTCAACAACAGAAAACACTACTTGGTTACAACAAATAGCAAAGAAGCTTTATTTTTTCCCACTTGCTCTTTGGTAATACCAAGAAAAGTGAATTAATTAAAAGCTGAATATAATGCGAGATTTGTTATCCCTATTCCTGGTCTTATATTGAGATTTATTGGTTGGGCGGACAGGACTTGACTTTGATATTTGACTGGCTTTCAACCCCTTCACAACTCAATGAACAAAATCAAAGAATATCTCAAAGAAAAAAGTTTTGCTTTAATTATAACTGATTTTGAAATATCACTCAATTTATTCATAATTCATAAGAAGTGTTGACATAAAAGACAAAACAATAGATAACTCGTAAAACAAAACTAATATTTCTATTGATTTGAAAAAATCAATCAAAATATGAATGAATTGAACGGAAAGGAAAGGAAAGTGAGGACAGGAATGAGTTTACAATAGCGAGAGAGGGTTAGGGGAGAGGGAGAGAGTCAGTACAGTCAGAGTATTGATAACTTGTTGGACAATTGTTGGCAGAGATACTGGGGTTAGGCTGTACTCAACCTGCGCTGTGATCTTATGCTGCGCTAACCTGAGCGCACACATAGAGAAAAGCGGTGGCACTAAGCTGTGTATCGCTCACACACTCTATGAGTTTTATGGCTGTGCGCTCACACAGTCAAGAGAGGGAGAGAGAGGAAGAACTAGAATTTCCAAATATCTGTCGATTAGTGGCTGTTGTGCGCCATTTTCTGTGCTGTGCAGCAGTCCTGTGCTTATGCTGTGCTGTTGTGTGTATTGAACTCTTTGGTAGTGAATGCTTTTGTGCGACACAAGTACTCCACAACTACTCCACCACTACTACTAACACAACAAAAACCAAACAATAAAACAAAAAAAATTGTTTTTTATTTAATTTAAATGATTTTTAATAATCGATTAAAGCTTTGAATTTAATGTAATTAATCGGAAAGTAATTTGATTTTGATTTATCTCTTGTGTCCATCCATTGGCCGCGAATGATGTGTTGGATGGTATTCATCACAAACCATGAAAACGAAGCCAAAAATGAATTTGAAATTGTCTTTGACTGAGAGGCCGATGCGCTGCGAGTACTACAACCGGACTAAATGCGCGGCCACTGGTCTCAGTTGTGGCGAAGAGCCCGAACTCTGCAAACAGCCCGACGGCAACGACAAGCCTACCCTCTGCTACGCCTTATGGCAGAACTCGTCAGATAAGGGCCTAATACCGGAGTTCAAAGGCTGTTGGGTCGGGGCCTCGAAAGACTGCGCCCATCGGTCCCACTGTATTGAGAACCGGAAGAAGACTAAAAAAGATTTGTATTTCTGTTGCTGTGAAGGAGATCTGTGTAATGCCAACATTACTCACATACCATTTCCGTCACATGACTACAACATTACTACTACGGGTTTACCACTGCCGGAGCCGTCTCCTGGTCAGGACATCACATCATTAGCACTGATAACAATCGTTCCATTGTTTACATTATTCGCATTACTGTTCGCCGGCTATTCATTTCACAATTACCGCAAAAAATGTCGAACCAATGAAGTGCCAACCAGTGAAGACCCACTCATTGACTACTGTCCGCCCTCTCCCTATGTTGGCCTCAGACCAATTCAGCTCCAAGAAGTCAAAGCTCAGGGAAAATTTGGCTCCGTTTGGAAGGTATTCATCCATTTATTACAAATACTAACCGCTATCTCATCACAAGAGCTCTTCCCGAGCCGTTCGATATCAATAGTCATATACCAGTCCTCCTTCTCGAGGCTTTTCACCTCTTTTTGCAATCGTTGAGACGAAGACCACGAATCAAATGCTAACCGAAGCTCTATTATCACTAAAATTGTGTGTTTTTATCAATAAGAGGCCCATTCCTCGGCCCTGAGTTCCTAATCCATAGGCTTTCACTGTCTTTAAAGCAAATATTCATCTTTGGGTACAGTTATGGGTTTCCCTCTTATGATAACATTTAGATTAATTGATAAATAGTTTTCTAAATAGTGTTTTGTTTTTGTTGTTTTCCTCCTTATTCTGAGCGATTTTGTGGCCAAACAATTGATTTATACTTTAAGTCAGTATTTAGTTGTGATTTATAACTGATTTTTGGTTCACTTTTTCTTGTCTTTCATGGAGTGACGGATAGTCTGTAGTCGAGACTCAATTCACTGATTTATTAACCAAAAGACGTTTTCATTTCTTTTTCATCGAAACTCAGAATTATTATCATTTGATTCATTCGCTACCCTTTCCTCTCCTTTTCCTCTGAAGAGCTGACAATAAGACAGTCCTCTGATGGCTCTGATATGATGTGAATAATGTCTATCAAAACAGTGTTTGGTTTTTGTCTAAAACTCTTATTATTTGTTTTTATTCCTCAAAAATTTGTTCACCAAAAGAGTTGAGACATTAGAAGACATTTCTTCTTCTTCTCAGAGAAGACACAACTTTTTTGCTATACTTTTCTTATATTTGTTTTTCATTTGATTCCTCTTCTACTGAATGGCAGTTCATTCGTATTCAAGCCATAAGTTTTTATATAATGAGAGCTCGAGTTTTATCTGTCAAAGAAGGAGTCGACTCCTCTTAAATACCGCTTATTATAATCACAACACAAATAACACTTTAAAACAATTATTGCTTTTCTTAAAAAGATTGGGAAATAAATGGTATTCTCTTTGAAGGGAATAATCGCACAAAAAGAAAAAAAGTAAAATTAAGATAATTATTCTGATGATTGCTCTGGTAGGGGGTCCTATACCCAGTTCTTGTAGATATCAGTTGTGAGAAGTTTGATAAACTGAAGACTATTTTTTAGAGAAATGTCTAAATTTTTTGTTTATTTTTCTGGTTTGACGTCTAATAAAGTAATACTAATAGTAATTGAAAAATGAGTGAAAAAGTAAAACATTTTTTGCTCTTATAATAGACGGGAAGTAATGAAAATCTTAACCAAAATTAATTCGATTCATATTTTTAGAGCCACGAGGTTTAGGCCATTAAATATGACTTCCAGTTAAATGACGGCTCAGCTGTTTTCTCAGCTCTTGGTCTTTGTTTCAATGATTTCAAACTCGTGTGAACTTTGAGTTCTTATAATTGTTTTCAATTTTTGTTTGTTTTTTGAACAAACTTTTTATGCATTTATTGCTCTCTGAAGTCAAGTATTAACCCTTTCCTCGTATTTTCAGGCGAAGGACGGAAGCGATAACTTGGTTGCCGTCAAGATATTCGGTCTTCAGGATCGGAATTCGTGGCAAATCGAACAAGAAGTCTATCGTTTGCCTCAAATGAAACACAAAAACCTCTTAACCTATTTGGGCGCCGAACGGAAGGGCGAAGGACTGAATACAGAGTATTGGCTCCTCACCGAATATCACCACAACGGCTCACTATGGGATTACCTCAAAGCCAATACTGTCGATTGGAATCAGTTGCTTAATATCGCTCAAGGAATAGCCAGAGGTATACCCCTTTCCTCAAAATGTTCGTCTGATAGCTGTCGATAGTCTAGTGTTCAATGAGGTGTCTGTCTGTGTCCTATCCATAGCTACCTGTCCTGTCAATCATTGCAATACCATATTTATTGTCTGAATATTTGTCTGTCTGTCTGTTCCCATCTGTCACTCATCCCAGTGTTGTGTTGAGTGACGAGTGTTTTATTAATTGTTTTCGTAATTCAATTATTATTTCATTCAATCTTTTGTTTGACTCCTTTCCGATGGAGCGTCCGATCCGTCTCTAGTGATGTATTGAGAGACGGCTTTCCTCTCATTCTCTTTCGATTCAATTCTTATTTTTATTGATGTTTTCATAAATTTTTTTGAGTGTAAAACAAATGTGAGAATAGATTCCAATCGGATATCAATTGAATCTCTAAATACGCCAATGATTTTACAGCCCTTTCCTACCCTTCCTTTTAATATCAAATAATTGTTTGATTTTTTAACCAATTTTTTCGGTTTTCTTGTCTTAAAAAAGAGATTAATTACGATAAGAATCTCCTCTTCTTTTTCATGTATTCTTTGTTTCCACTCTTTTGCCTTCTTTTGGTTGTTTTGTACACATATTTGAGTTATCACTCATTCCTATCGATTGTTATTTGACTCCAAAGAGAAAACTCTTTGATTTTTCTTCAGTCCTGAGGTTTTCGCTAATTTTTGTCTTTAATTGTCTCTACAAATAGGGTTAACTCATTTGCACGAAGAGATCCCGGCCTCCAATTTGGGGAACTTTAAGCCGACAATAGCTCACAGAGACTTCAAGTCGAAGAATGTATTGCTTACTAAAGACTTGAACGCCTGTATCGCCGACTTTGGTCTGGCGCTGGTCTTCTATCCCAACTCGACGTGTGGTGACGCACACGGACAGGTCGGCACCAGAAGATATATGGCGCCCGAAGTATTGGAGGGCGCCATCAACTTTTCGCGCGACTCATTCCTGCGCATCGATATGTACGCCTGTGGTCTCGTACTCTGGGAACTGATGTCCAGATGCAAGACAATGGAGTTAATGCCGGGTGACTATCAGCTACCGTTCGAAGAAGAGGTCGGACAACACCCGTCGCTCGAAGATATGCAAGAGATTGTGGCCCAACAGAAGAAGAGGCCCGCAATCAAAGAACAGTGGCGTAAACACGAGGGAATGGGTGTTCTCTGTCAGACCATCGAAGATTGTTGGGATCACGACGCAGAGGCCCGGCTATCGGCCTCCTGTGTCGGCGAACGGATCACTGCTGTTATGGGTTATGATTTAGTCGTTAGTATTTCGACGTTTTCTCATTATTGCCGTAAATCACATCAAATCCCTTAAGGATTATCAGATTATCCTCTGATTACCAGTCGATTAATTGTCTCAAATCTACTGGTGATTCTAATTCATGTCTGTCCCGTCCCTCTGCGTCGTCAATCACCCCACCCCTCGTCGTCGTCGAACATCACTTAAAAACTCGAAAACATATTTCAAAACTTCTTTTCCTTCGCTTCTAATCTATTGATCGATAGTTCGATACTAAGCATACGTTTAGCCGAAAATTCCTCACTTTTTCGGGTAATTTAAGAGTAAATCGAAAATCAATTTATTTTGTATATAATATTTGTGTTTAGATTTCGATTAAAAAACGAAATCGGATTCAAATTCAGATGAAATTTGAGTAAACATTTGTAACAAATCTTAATCTCAAGGAAAACATAAGTCTCTATATATTTATCTATTAATTATTATACGATTTAAACATCATTTTGTAAATAGAAATACAAATATTTGACGGAAAACAAAACAAAAAGTGTTTTTATAACAATTCTATTCAAAGAAGTAATTGATTTACAGAGAAACCCGTTTTTTTGATTCATTAATTCAATGAATGATTGATTTGTTTGTTTGTGTTTTACATTTGACTTAAGACTACACTTAAAGACAATTATTTGTAACAAATCTTATGAGTGTTTTTCGTGGCCTCCCATTCCTGGGCTCTTTTTCTATTGACTTTTTACCTCGAAATTAACTGTCAGTCATAAGCGGGTTATTCGTCACCTAATAGTTGATCCAATTATTCAAATTAATGATTAAAATTGATTTTTAGAATTATTGTTAGCATTTTTGGGGCTTATATTCTGTTTGTTATGTAAGTCCCCTATCGTTACGATGTAAGCCCAGTGTATTGTTGGCCACGAAATGAAAGGTTATATTATTGTTGAGTTGAATGCATTTCAATCGACTGATTGCTTATACTATTGAACAGAAACTACCGGAGAATCAGATTATTATTATATCATATAATATAAGACAAAAACATAATGTAATTACAAAAAATAGTGAGCTTTTGATGTGAGTATAAAAACAACTAAAAAATGACTTATTTGTGTGTTTTGGCTGTTTTTGTGCCTTTTATTTGACTTTTAATTTCACTTCAAATTTGATTTAAAGATTCAAACATACAATCAATGATCAGATGATAATTAATTTAATGAAAGAGACGTTCAGTTCATTTTGTTTTTATTTGTTTTGGTCATCCATTTCGCGCACCACTACTTTACTACCTCTTCATTCTTATTCTGAAACAAATCATTAAAAACATATAAATTGTATTCAATTTTATTATAATTATTGAGAAAAACAACAAAAAATGAGTTAATTTTCATTTCTTAATGTATTTTAAGATTAAACGATCGAATAAAATACTAGTTTTAACGAGAAATCTTTATTTTACCACCAATTCACCATTCAATTGATTCAATTAATACCAACACCTGTTTAATCCGTAATTATGTATAATAAACGGTTAGCAAACTCTACAACCAATCTCTGGATATCTTAGGATTATTCATAAGACTATTCATTAACTTTTGGTTTAATCAAATGAATTTTTAGTTGATTTACATCAAGATATTCTGTTTTGGTATTTGATTTATCATTATTATTCCGTTCATTTTACAATAGTCGAGATTTATTGTTATTTAAGTCAATTTTGAACAATTTTTTTGACTTTTTATTACATTTTGTTTTGTATTACAATTCAGTTCTGATTTTTCAGTCTTTTATTTTCAAAATTATTCTGTGCTTTCAATTGGAATGAGTGTCTGTTGTATTCAGTTTTTCCTTCTCAGATAAGAATATAATTCAACCAAACTATTAATGTTATGTAATATATATCTTGAATAGTGTTGGCTTCGACTCAATTCAGTGAATCGGAAATTACCGAAAAATAAGTGAGAATTAGATTTTGGTTTTGAATCAAATTTTTGTTTTATTTTTTCTCACAATTTCTTCAGATTTTATGATTCATACAATCAGTGAATGAGTTATTCAGTTAATAATTTGTCCGAAAATTCAAACCCTTATCTCAATATCCGTTTCACTGAATTTAAAATCTATTTTCTGCTCTTTTTAAGTGAGTTATCAGAGAATTATAGATAAATAAGAGTAATATTTATATTAAAATTTTGATTAAATTAATTCCTAAACAAAAAAAAGTGGCGAAAAATGTTATGTGAAATGAATTTTATTTGAAATCATTTGAATGACTCGTCGAAAGTGTCGTCAAACTGTACGTCAAAACTGTTGATTCCCACAATTTTTTACGCTCTTTATCGGCATTTCATTAGTTTTCCCAACAATTTATTCAACAAATTATTCATTACTTCTTTTTTTAATGCATTCATTTTATATCAGAAGAGCACAGAATAAAAACAATTTAATCAAATGCCAAATGTTTATAATGCTTAGCGGTTAAAGAGTGTCAGGATGTGTATGGCGTTTGCGGCACCTGACGGGCGCCTCGAGTCAGTGTGTGGGCGATCGGATCACCACTATCTCAGAAAGCATAAGGAAAGCCAACTTTTCTTTATTTTTCCCGAGGAATGAGTAATCCATCCTCTGATATACCCAAGATATGACAGGATATCACCATTAAAATTAACTGATTATTATTATTCAAAATCATAATTAAGTCCAATTAATTAAATTATTTTAATTGATTAAAAGTATAATTAAATTCTTTGATTAATTAATTGCCACCATTTGATAAGTTCGAGTAAATAGTGATTTATGGTTAGCCTAAGACTAAAAATAGGAACATCTAGAATCTCGATTAAATTAGTGAAAGACCTTGTTCTTTGCCTAACTGATTGTCGGCTCGACAAAAGGTTCCTGTGAATGACAGGGCAGTAATCAGGAGAAAATAAATATCATTCACTTGACTCTTGTTTTCGTTAATTTAATCGTGGGTTAAGTCAATTGAATTCAATTCGAGATTAGATATCAATTTTATTTTTATGTAATAAAAGGGTTTTATAAACCATATTTGCGAACAGTTTTGCTGTAATTTTCCGAATCGTTTTCCAGGAATTTATTCAATAAGTGATTAATTATTGCATTTTATTTGTGATAATTATATCAAATCAAATGACGGCTCGAATCTGTCTTCTGTACCAAAGAGTGTCGATAATTAACTCATATACTACTCGAGTATTTCGAATTCAAACACTATTTATATAACTGAGCGATAAAACACCTGTTCTTTTGTATAATTAATTTAGTTTTTAACTATTTTTCACTCTTTGTTTGAATTCAGTCTTTGGAAACAAGACTGAAAAAAACCACTCAATTAAATAGAGTAGCTTTTTATCAGAGTGGCCTTCCCCATTTTTTAATGCCAAAAATATGTAAATAAAATAGCTCTTATCACCACCAACATCATTTTTATACTGAATTCTAAATTCTTAAAAAGTAAATCAACAAAAATTCTTTGCTCAAATTCTCCATCTATTTTTGAGATTTCAAATTACTTGTAAGAACTTGTGTAGTTGTCAGGGCTTAACAGCATTTAATCAAAATATGATGATGGTAATTTTCCATTTTGGTCGTCTACCTTCCTTAACTTTGCCCTTCTCTAATAATTGTGTGTCAAAGACATTTTAATCAGGTTTGATGACTCATTAATTATCTAAATATTAGAGGCAGTAATTGATTAAATTAAATTATCGTTAGAGATTAGTAATTAGACAAGCTCAAACAAAATAAAGACAAATTAATTCTTTATTAAATTAGTACAAATCACTAAAAAATATGAGTCAATAATTAATTTATTTGATTTTGCATTAAATTAATTAAGAATTATATATAGTTTTATGGGTTTGAGACTCATTTGACTAAAAGTAATGCATTTTATTATTATATTCCAACAATTTATACAATATTTTGTATTTTTTCAACAAATTTTATCATTAATTCTGAATTTCCAAGATTTCAATCAAATAAATCACTTATTTCACCAAAAAATTCTGAATAAAACATTTTCTCTTTGAATTTGAGCCAAATTTTCAGTGAATTCAGTGAATCGGATTCAAAATTATACAAAAAAGTGCATTTTATTGGCACTATTTAAGTTTTAATTCGAGAGAATCTAATCTAGTAATTGATCCAATCTATTGAATTTTGAAACTTAATAGTTGATTATCTTTTGATTGTCTATTGAGAGCAGGGATGGCCAACCTCCATTTTGTTAGGGGGGGTCTGATTTCCAAATTTTCCAGGGGGGGGTCTAGCACCTAACCCCCCTGTGGCCATCCCTGATTGAGAG
>JAQIXD010002055.1:0-11767 GCA_034699985.1 Minunthozetes semirufus | reverse complement strand
CTCTCTCTCTCTCTCTCTCCTTCCCTCCCTCCCTCCCCCTATGTAAAAAGAAGATAGGTTATTTGAATTTGATAGTTAAGTCCTAAGTTGTCTTTTAAAAATAGAATTCAATGCTAGACAAATACGGCCAAGGTCCAATATTCTAGGGAGTGAATTATAGGGGTGAAAATGCGATTTGTTGCCATACAGAGTAATATTAGGATATTTGATTTTATATTTTAGAGGTGAAAATTGCGAAAATCCATATACCTTAGGAGTGTTTAAAAAAAGTATGCGCACCCCTTGACTATACCTGATGTTAGATAACTAATTTATTTGCATTTTCTTATCAATTAATGCGAAGCAAATAATCTAAAATAATCGCTCATATCTTTAAAGACTTAATTTCCCAAAATAATTGAATGCATGATGAATATGATAGGTCATAATATTTAGAAAGTTTCCATGTATTTAATTTGTTTTTTTAATCCGAGTCATTCCTCTCATGTATTTCACTTCTATCTGTCCTTCAGTTGAGAGAAATATTTGAGTTTCGAGTTCTGCAATAAATTGATAGACATTTTTCATTTCGGATTTTTTTCTCAATTTTCCTCATAATTTGTGACTTTATTTTTGATTTTATCGAAGCATTCATTTCTAATCTCAATATTTATTTAATTTATTCTTTGATTTATCATAAATGGATTGATTGTCACTTTCTTTTGATTTGAGATAAAAACAAATATTAATAGAAATATAAGAGAATTAATTATATTTTATAAACCTTTCAATTGTTTGATTCAATTTGTCATAAATTAATAATAAGAGTCGAATAAAAATATATTTATGATTGAAGTGAAGTGTATTTACTTTCAAAATACAAAAACTTTCAAATATTGAATTCATTTCTCGATTCGGTCTAAGAGTAAAGCTTTGGCTCAAAACTTGATTTTATTTTTCGATGCCTTCAGGGGTTGGTCTCAACTGAGAAGTCGAGAACCACTGACTCTAATAATAATAAATTTATTAAAAAAAATAAATTGAACCGAATTTCGATATAACATTAACTTTGATCCAATGATGTCGAATGGGTGGGTCACCCAAATCCCCCCTTCGAATTAAAGCCCGACATTTGCTATTCCCTTGAATATTATGCAATGAGGGGAACGCCACTAAAAATAAGTTCAAATTAGATTTATAGTGAATCTATCGGTGAATTTAATTTGTAGTTTATGTTTAAGAACCTTTTTTTTATTTTCATTATAAATTATTGAATTTGAAAATGTTCATACTTATGCTCATGCACATGAACATCTACATTTTAGAGCTGTAAACAAGATGAATGATCCAAGACCTTTTGGTGACTTTATCCCTGGAGCCAAAATCGTTTTTAGACCCCCTGATCCCGATCAACATCCTTAACATCAGTGCTTTGATTTGTGTCTTAGTTTTTGAAAACACAATTGTTTTGTTTTGTTTAGTATTTCTGTATTGAAGTTATCGGTGCGTAACACCAGAGACTCATAGATTACTAGTTTTGTGTTCTGATGTCCACTGAATTGTAGACAATCGACTACTGGTGCTCTTAATAACAGCAGTGAGTCAGTGGTGTTAGTTATGCCTCGAATGGCGATCGCATTCAAAATAAGAAGTCATTTGAGTCATAAAACCTTAAGAATATCTATTCATAAATATTTTCGGTTAATTCTGTACAGAGAGGCCTAATAGAGGACAGCCATCAGTTATATAGCCCCGAACCAAATGCCAATCACACTTTCAGTGTATTTCACAATCCATTATACCTTTTGAGACTTATTTCTCTCTATTGTAGAGATCTTTCCTTTTAAAGTCCTTTTAAATCCCTGTCCATTGATTTTTGGTAACCATTTTTGTATTCGTTGTTAGTTTCGGTGTACTGTTGTACTGTTGTACTGTTGAGCCACCATTCCTTCAGAATGTCCTGTTCTGTCCTCTTCTTAAGATCCCCTCTAAACTGTAAACTTGGAGAAAAACTATTTAAATTTTACTCTTATTGTGATTGAAATTTTAGTTCTCCGCTCGTCTATCATAAGTTCAGATATTGAAAGGTAGAGCTCACGTAAAGCTCAGGTAGTTTTCGAAAATCCATTAAATATTGTCCGAAGACCGATGAATAATATATCTTCGTATAAATATGTCTGTTTCCCAAAACGCATATCCCGTGTCTGTGTGTATATAATATGTAATCCATATTCAGATTGCTTTGAAAATTGTCAGCACTTTTTGGGTCTGAATTCGGTTTTCGAGTTTTAATAATAACTTTTCTCTACTGAACTCAAAATCAGTGACTGTTTGGACGCTATTTATATCTCTTTCACATCAAAAATGCTCTGAACTTCAAAATACTGTGAACTCAGTTTCTCTGGACTAAAATAACCCCTACCCTGATTATTCTTAAAATAACCAATCTTTGATGATTATAAACAAATGCCATATTTGTTCATTTGTTCATTTGTTGAAGGTCTAATACGTCTAATCGTTTAATAGGTCTAAACTTCTTGAGTCTTCTCATTTCGTGTGATTAAAGTATTCTCAATGAAAACAATTAAAAATAAATTGAATAATAAAACATTTAAATGAGGGTTTATTCCTATTATTTTTATCTTTAAACTAAAGTAAAACTATTTGTAATGAAATCCAAAGAAGTATTTTCTGTAGATATTCTTTAACGGAAACCATATCTTGTATACTGTTTTATGATCATTGGACTGGACTTAAAACCATTAAAATCGGCTGAGATTATAAGTTCCTCCCTTTCCTTCTCATAATTCTGTTAAAATTTTTCCGTAATTCCATAACTCATAATTCATTTCAAATGATTTTCGCTTAAATCTAATTTCGTAATCAACGGTCAGATCTGTTTTCAAAGCATTAATTTTGAGACTTTTTTCGTTTGATATTTATTTAATGTTTTGTTTTTTGGACTCTTTTTTGCTTTATTTTTATTTATTATATTTTTGATGAGTGACTGATTGACGGTTTATTCAGTGTTGTGGCGCTCAACCAGTTTATGATTAGTTGATTAGTTTGTTATTGAGTTTTTCATAGAGTTTGCCTCTGGTTTGAGCCCAACTTGATTTTAGCCAAGACATAGAGCCAAGACATATAGCCAAGACACTCTTCCATTTCATTTATCTGACGCCAGCAGTTGAATGCTCTTCAGCTTAAATACTCCTAAAATATAATATTCTTCACTCAAATGAGAATATATTCCAAAACTCGAAACATGAGAGCTCTAACACACAGATTATGTAAACAAATGATAACAAACTCTCTTATAACACATCCAATAGTTTTTGGAAGTAATGCAAAAAATTCATATCAATTAACGCTTAGAAAAGAAATTATTTTAAAACTTTCAAAATCGACAAAATATGTTATTCTGTGCGACTGTGTGTGCGATGGACCTCATTTACAATTAATTGCATTCCTCACTATCTCTACAAATATTTCATTTCTTTTAATTGAATTATTGATATATCAGTTGTTAGACGATTCCATGATTTCTTCTGATTCTGATTATCTTCTAATATATCGAATGTCTTCCCTTTAAACTCTTATTAAAAGGCATCACATTTTCATATCTTGTGATTCTAAGCATAAACTATAAAAGCAAATCATTTTTCGAGCAAAAAATGACAAAATTTGATGTAAGGGAAGGCCATAACTATATTTTATTTCGCTCTCATTATTATATTTCGGGAAGAATTTCTTCAACCATTTTATCTTTCATTTATATAACTTTCGTTTGCTTTTAATTTTAGCGCAAATATTAGCTAAAAAACTATTGACACTCTCAGTCACTCTCTTTCCCTCCCTGTCCTCTCTATGTTTGCAATTATAACAATTGAATAGTATTTCTCTTAAATATAATTCCAATTTTTCGATTCCCTCTTTTCGTCGGTGAAACACATTTTTCTTGAATTATATATTTTGAGTCGAATTTAATACTAAAGCAGTCGTTCGACAGAAGCCCTGAGCAAACAAAATGCATTAACACTGCCGTCAATCCGGAGTTACTGATAGTGAGAGAATAATTCTGAGACCGAGACTTGTTTTGTGTAGTGTTGGCCGACTCTCATATCAAGTGATGCATATCTGCATCAATGGTATACATAATAGTGAAGAACAGATCACACGAATTCTGTGACTCATTCTCTCTCTCTCTCTCTCCCCCTCCCTCCCTCCCTCTCTCTCTCTCTCTCTCTCCAAAAATTTTTTAAAAATTAATAAAAAAGATTATAAGAGATTTGAAACAAAAATAAAATGAATTTTCAAGAAATGAATGATAAGAATATTCTATATATTAAAGTAAGAGAAAGAGTTTTTTTTGAGAAAATTAGTTGAATTCTACATTTTTTGTTCATCACTTCATTTTAATGTCAATTTAATTGAACGGAAATTATAAAAGGAGAGACAATTTTTCTTCTCTTTTCTTAATATATTTTCATTCAGTTTTTCGTTATAAATGAAGTGAAATCTGTTTCGAGAGAAAGACTTTTAAACACGAAATTCAGTCATTTCTCTAATATTCTTAGATTTGATTTTATTCTTACATTAAATTCGATATAAACGTAAAAATTGAAAACTTTTTTCTCACAATTTTATGTCTAATTTGAGGATATTTTGGGACTAATGGGAGTTTCGACAGTTTGTGTTTTTGGGGCAAATCTTTTTTAATTCCTTGAGATGAATGGCTCTCTATTTAGCGAAAGTGACTTTTTTGAGGCAAATATATATCTTTTCCCACAATTCTTACGAATGTATTCCAAATGTTTTTTCTTGAAATATATCTGAATTTTTCTGAAAGTTTTCTTAACTTTAATTATTTGACTTCTTTTCAGACCTCAAATGAAGAATCATTTTTCACTCCAAATGATTCTGTTTTTCAAAGATTAGACCTTTTGATGACTGACTCCAGGTTTGGAAACAACTTTTTTTTGGGCAAAAATATTATTAATTCATTTAATCTGAGATTTTTCGCTCGACTTTTAGGCACAGAATTTGTTGACAAAAGTAATTAATCGAAATTAATTAGTGTTTTATTATTATTAAAACAGGAGTTAATTCAAACACATATACTATTCTGTGTGTTTTGGATCAATAACCAGTGCTTTACACTTGAAATGTAATCTAGAATTTATCGGATAGGAAAGGGAGAGCAGTGAACAGTCGTGTTTTTGGGGCTAATTTTGGCCAAACATTGTGTGATATGAGGAGCAATTAAAAAGCGATGCATTGCATAAATATATTAGACATCAGAACAGAGTTGTGTTTCTCATATGTCATAAACTTAATGATGGATTGGATGCGAAAACTTTTTCAAAAAGCCGTATATTAAACGCCATAACAAAACTGTTGGCCATAACTCTGAATGGAGGCACACATCCAGCCATTCATTCATTAGACTTAACGCTTGTGTTCATTATATCATGTGTTCAGTGAATAGACATTCACTGAGAAAAATAACATAATATATAATATTTTTCGGTAGCCTTTCCTCTTCTCTTCAAAAGACTCACTAACTTTCAAATACAATACAATGAACTAGAAATTCAAATATAATAAACTCGAATATAACAGTCTATTACATGTGATATACAATTGGGTCTACCATAATATGAATGCCTGAGTCCGTGAACTGATTATTTATGGCTCATTAATATCTGGTCCCACTTTTTTCGGGTTACGTGTCGTATATAAATGTCTCGAATACTGTTATTCAGACAAATATTCTGAATATTCTCTGATTATTACTGAAATATAACTGAAATTTTTGTTACATTTATTTGTGAAGATTTTATTGACCATAACTTCGGCTTTATTTCAATTTTATTCAAATCAAGTGAAAGATATTTATTCAATTGAATCATAAATTTTGTTTATTCTGGTTATTAATCCTGAAAATTATTATTATCTTTTTCTGTTATCGCATATCATTTGCTGATAAATATCGTGCATTAATTCATTATGTCCTTGCAATAACTCGCAATAACTTGCTTTAACTTCTACCATTGTATTTCAATTGCAATTCGTGTGAAATTCAATTCAATTGAATGAAAAATTGATTTTTTCTCAAAACTCGACTTCAATTCAAAAACGAATATTTCACAGAAAGATATACCATAAATAAGAGTGATATTGACCAAGATCAATGAACTCAAACTCTTTTTGATATCACGTACAAGAAGATAAAATTGCAATTCGTTTCTGAGCCATCCCTGGCTATCATCGCACACTCCAAATGTTAAAGTATTATACAATAGATGTAAACAACACTCAGAAGAATAAGAGAAACATTTCTCACGCAATGAAATGCAATAAATTTCATTAAATAATGAATAAAAAGTAAACCAAAAGCACAATAAAATGCATTACAACACAAATCGTATCCAATAAACAGAAGTGAAGAGCAAAAAACCCAGAATAGGAAAGTTATAGGAAAGTAATTCAGTCTTATAACTGAAACTTAATTATTAAATAGGGTTTCATTCACTCAGTCCTGTGATTAAGAATACAATAAGAAAGTGTACTCAATATATAAATGCAAGGAATTGGCGTTTTTTGATAAAGAATATTCTGTGCGAGTATTCTGTTGTTGGGATTGATATCACGTTTGAAATACTGCTATACTTTACTATAGTTTATTGTATTTGCAATAAATTTTTGTTTCGTTTTTTGTATCACTGATTGGCACAGGTTTTCAAACAACAAGAAAATACATAAAAATAATTATTGCTTTTTATGCTGTCCTCCAATAAAAACCTCAATTAATTGGAAACAATACCGAAACGAAATAAATTAGAAAATAATCTTATATCGCAATCCATGTAACGAAAGGAAAGGGAGACTGAGATTTGGTTTTTTATTTTTATTTATTTTATTATTAGACAACACACACGAGAAAATTATTTGCCCGTTCCTTATGACCATTCCTACAGCCTTTCCTTTCAATTGGTATATAACTCAGGCTTTGGTTTTAACTACAAATTCGTTCTCATTTTTTCGTCTTTTGTTTCTCAGTTTTATTTCGATTCCGGGATTTGATTGTCTTTTGTTAGACTAGTATTACTTGTGCTGAAAATTTTGCTTAAGCTTCGGATGGCTTTCCTCTCAGCTTTCGGATATTCAACCAATAGTTTTCATTTGTCGATCAATTTTTTCATTAAAACAGAAATTTTTTGATCAAAAGTATTAGTCGTTTATTGAATATAAGGAAAACTAATAGAAAAGTCAGTGAATGAGAGAAATGAGAGAAATATCTCTAAAAGAAGAATAAGAAATATCGGAGAAAATCGCAGATAAAAGACTTGTCTATCGATTGAAAGATGGAAAGAATGGAGAGAATGATATATAACTATAAACTCAATTAACTGTCCTCTGATTAGATCAACTGTTTTATGAAAAGAAGGGGACCACCAGATCCTTAACCAATAAATTATTATCAGTTTTTGTGAGCCTATTGTCTGCTGTTTAATAAATACTATATTTTTATATCAAATACTATTGGAGTCATTCGGAGGACTCGGAATCAAATCATATATTATATTATAGTCATATCCTATCCCTGATATCCACTCTCAGGCATTGACTCTCTGTTTAACCCTCGATAGACAAAGAGAGTCATTATTATTGAATTTTCTCCCAAAACTATTTATGGGATGTCATCCATTCAGAAGAGGAACACATCCATAGCAGTGCACAGCACTCGATAGTCCTGTTTTCCGTCTCGTTTTTTCGCTCTACTGTTTGATAATAAACTGTTTAATCGTATCCATCAATGAATTAGTTCTGTTTATATAGCGTATAGAGTAGTGCCCGGAGTAGTGGAGCACAGAATGAGTGCCTTCACTGTTTGCATGGTCTGACCCTCTGGTGTATGGTATAAATGGGCAATAAAGTTAACCACAGAATTTAGTTGTGTCTCCCATTCCTCTCGTTTTATATTTTTTATTTATGTTTAATATTTTTGCACAGAATATAGGGAATGACCACAATTTCCGCTTTGATTTTGGAGACAATTATTATTATCGCTATTATTGTCACTAAAAATAAGGCACAGAATGAAAAAAGCGATTCCTATTACTATATTTTCACTCTTGAAGGGTGTGTTCGATGTTTGTGTTCACTATAGAGGAACGGTATGTTTTTAGGGAAAGAGAGAGGTCTAATAGATATGGAGAGCAGATTGTCGATAGGGATTACTAGTCCTCTTCACCTGGACTTTCTCTGTTCGCACAGTATTAGCGAACTGTGCAGACAATGGTTGCGATGCAGATGTGTCGGTGCCTCTGCACTCTATCAATTGCCGTGTGTGGCACTGGCGGTGGAAATGGAGCTACGCTTGACGTGACCCGCGTGACGGCCTGTCATTCATTTATATCTTACACATTATTGCAGTCTATGATGTGTTTGGCCAACAATTTTTATGGCTTTTATACGTCATTTTGTGTGTATGTCCTCTCTTTAGTCACCGGCTATAGTCATGTATATAATAGTCTATAATACTGTTGACAATAATTTTAAATAATAGATCGGTTTGTCTTCTTTTATCTCAATTTTTAGTATTGAACCCAAAAATATCCCTCATTTCGGATGTAATGTCGAAACAAACGATAAATTTTTTCCTAACATTCAATTCAATCCATTTTTATTGGAGACCATTATTTGGGCCATTATTTGCACGATAACATTCACCTTTGATGCTCAGCTGGTGATAATCAAATCAAAGGCTTTCCTCCCTTTATTAGTAGATTATGTGTTACTTCATGTATGCAAAAAACAAGTCTTTTATTATTTTAATTAAGTTTATCCCTACTCTTCCTGTGCTCTATCACTCTTTCAATAGATAGGATATTGAAATTTTATTGAAAGAAAAAGAGACTTGTCTTTCATCATTCCAAGAATAGAATCACCAGGATAAATTATTCATGATAGTTTAGAGCAAAATAACTAGAATTTTATTTTTGGTAGAATTAATCCTTCATTTTGTAATTCATATAAAAATAAAAGCAAAGATTAGGATTTTCATAGAAATATGAATTAGTTTTAAATATTTTAATGAAAAATGACAATTAAGTCTTCAAAATAAATCCCAGCATTAATACCTATTTTACCAGAATTTATAAATTTTCAAAAATCTATTTTGTATTTAATAAGTTTATCCTTAGATTCAATTAAATACAGAATTAATATTTTCGAGTTTAAGCCTATTTTGAATCAATGAAAACATTTTAAACATTTCATATCTTATTTCAAATTCATTGCGAGTCTTATAAGACTTATTAGGAAAATGAAAATAAATGTTTAAATAATGAGTTTTGGATAGTTTTGTAGTGAATTTTCTTTGTCAACGCTTTTCTCTTATCATTATTTTTAATTTAAGTGAACTTTTGTCTGAAGTCTTCAGGCTTTGAGCGAAACCTAAATCTCAGTCTTTGAGTTTGAAGGGAATGAAAGCAACACTTTTTTGAATTTCAAATACGAAACTTATTTAAAAGTCTTATAATTCGTTGAATATTCTGTTCACTAATTAATTCACTGCAAACACTATTTGAGAGTAAAATCAAATTTATTGCGAGAATACGGTATTTGTTTGGCAGACAATACGGTTTTGTGTATAAAACTATTTGATAATAGGCTTCAAATATTTGCAAATTATTTGAGTGTTTATTATGAAGTCTTGCAATTGAATTGAAACAGAATATGCCCGAACAGAATCGCAAATACATAAAATCAATCCGATTATTGTCAGCGAACAGAATATTCTGTGCATTTTATTTTGCATAACAGAATAGAAGAATATTGTAATCAAAGGGAATCTGGAATTTTTGCTCAGAATTTCCAGACTCGCGATTGAATTAAATCTTTTCTTTTGGTTCGGAAACAAAACAAGAATTTCTAATTAAAATCCGAATTAAAAGAAAATTTAATTCAATTTTTCAATTCACCGGAAATTATAATTATTTGTAGCCTTTGCTCAAACTTTTTGTCCAACATTTGGGAAAACCTATTATCTCTTGAATTGTAATTTCAAGCGATTTAATGGAATTTAATGAGAACTTGAAAATTGAAACTCAATTCCTGTCCTCATTTTTATGGGTTAATAGAAATTTAGTTATTTTTTTCGTGAAAATTATTCCGATAGGAATAGTATTATATTTCAGTATTTCACTGATGAATAATAAATAGCTATTAAATAGTATTAAGTATTATAATCTAGTATTAGGAAAAAAGTACTTCGATAACTTACCAGTGAAAAAATTGATCGCACAGTAGTTTATTATAATAATTATTGCAAGCGTTGAGAACATCATTATTAGAGGTATTAATGAATGAATGAATGAAAAGTATATCTAATTATTTAGAGTTTAATATTGAAATTAACGTCTTTTCTCTTCACACGAAATATTGTGAAATAATTGGTGTAAGTATTCAATGATAAGTATTGAAAAACAATTTCCAGGTATTAATCATATGACTCTTGTGGTGTAGTTCTTCGTCTTCTTCGCAGATGAAGCTCTTTATATAGAGAAGTCTTTCATAGAATGCCTGCAAAAGAAAACCAAATACTGTTTGAATGAATTACTCGCTTATTATGAGTGAGAAAATTGTTTACATAACAGATGTGTTTCACTATTTTTTACGTGAATTTTCTCTCTCTTTCTCTGAAGGGATATAATGTGTACTTAAATTATAAATTGTCTGATCGTATGCTATAATAAGGGATAACAAGAGGTTTTGAATGAATAAACTCTTCTTATTTAATAAATACATAGAAAACGCAATTTTTATAATATAGTTATTATGGGTTTTTTGATGTAAACTCAGTAATGTTTTACTCTATTATTTCTTTGCTCTGGTTTATGAGGTATGGGCTCAAGTGTTACTCAATTAACTGTTTTGTAAATACAGATAAAGTGCACAAAACTTGTCACTCGTTTGAAGTATGGCCTCAAAAGTGGGTGAGATTTGAGAGACAGACAGAGAGAAGAGAAAAATGAATTTTTTCGTCTCTTTTACACCATTTCTTCGGTAATGTATTTAATATAAGGGATGCGAGAAATGTATGGAATATTTATTACTTGCGAAGAAGAGTTGTGCTGTTCTTCTCATGTGCTGTTCAGTTGAGCCAAAAAATAGAAAGCATTCGCACATACATTACAGTCAATCAGAAGACAAGTGAACAGTTCTCTTCGTCTTCTTATACTTTTGATGGTATGAAGTGCTGGCAGTAGTTATTAGAGTAGATGTCAGACAAAATAACACAAGTAGTAGAGGACGGGTAGGAAACAAAATTATTCTCAAAAAATTTAAAAATAAAGCGATTTCTCGTTGAACTGGGAGTTTCACACTCTTCTCACTCGCAAATAGTTAGCGAACAGTTTTGTCGGCTTTTGAACAGTAGTTATAAAACAGAAACATTTCAACTCATGTTTCAACTCGTGCTCTAAGAGTCTATGTCTGTCCTCTGACAGAACTGCTGGAAGTAGTGAATGAATTCTATGGATAACTGAATTTCACTTTTCCGAACAGTCTATTCGTACTCTCTCTGTATGTGAAAACGGGGACTGACTTCCACTTTGAAGAACACTCTCTCACTGTATGAACACTGGAACAGTCTTTGCAAAACTCCAGTTCACTTCTAGTCTCGCAGTTCAGCACAATTTCTAATCCATACCCACTCCTACTGCCAGCAGTAGTCGTGCGCCGAAAATTCTCTCTCTCTCTCTCTCTCTCTCTCTCTCTC